>BSYO01000003.1:27930245-27945116 GCA_033239525.1 Nepenthes gracilis
TTCTCAATTAAATACGGTGGAGCAATACATCATCTTCCTCATCTTCTCATCTTCCTTACGGCGGAAGTAGCGATACCTCGTCTTCCTTACGGCGGAAGTAGCCAATGCCTCGGATCACAAATCGGCCCCTAGGGTCTCGGACCACCATGGTCCGTAGTGATCCCACCCGGCAGCATGCATGGTTAGTGCAAGGCCTGGTTTCATGGTTCCACAATGTACGGATACACAAATGTACATATATATCGTCCGGGTGTCCAAAATCCCTCAAATCATAAATACCAAGTGACAAAAACCGCATTAGATAAAACATACATGCATGTACACAATTGATAAATTGAGGGTATTTAAAAATACATGCATGTCGTGTAAAATCTCCATAGTAGTCAAAATGTATCGGAAATTAAATCGAGACCAAGAATAGGGCTAGAGGATACTTGCCTTAACATCATACTGCAGATCCAAGAAAGGATGTCAAGCACTCGAATCGGCATTTCTCTCTCCTGCCCACGCACCCGCGCGCACGTCCTCCCCTTCTCCTCTCTGCGACCACAGCCACCTCTGCCAGCTGCCGGTCATCATCTGCCGCCCACGAGCGGCGCCGCCGACCTTCCGGCGACCCCCGTCACCGTCGCTGTCCCCCGACGTTCCCCTTTCTCTCCCGCGCGCCCTTCCTCTCTCCACCGTGCACAGCCTTTGCCGGCCGCTCCGCTGCCGCCGATCGACCACCTCACTACCTCAAGAGGCCGTCGCCGGCCTCCTCCGCCTCACCCAGCCACCGTCGACGCCGTTAAACGGCCGTCTCTCTCCTCGCGCGACTTCTCGCCGTCGATCTCCTCCGTGCACCCACACCTCGCACCACCGTCGCGCCACCTCAACCACCGACCGTTGATTCACCTGCGACGCCGCCGCCATCGCCCTCTTCCTCCTTCTCCCTTCTCCTCCGTCTTCGCGCTGCACAAACCCTAGACGCCATTTCCCCCCTCACTTTCTCTCTCCCCGACACCCATTCTCCTCTTTTCCCCATTTTCTTTTTCCTTTTCTTTTAACTTTTTATTATATATTATTATTATTATTATTATTACTTTTATTATATATATATATATATATATATAACTTTCTATTATTTTTAAACCCAACTCGGCCTCCGGACAACATTACGGGCACACTCCGGGCCCCACCCCGCACCTCCGATCATTCCCGAAAATTTTACAATATTTTAAATTATTTTCACCACGTCCGAAATACCTAAAAATTACAATTAATATTAAAATAATCTAAATGAGATCCGAAATATTATAGCAGCGGCGTATTCGGCGCAAGAGGGCGCTCCTAGCTCAACACCTCCGGTTCCACCACCAGCCGGGCCAGGCCTGGAGTCTAGGCCTGGGAGGCCTCATAAGAAGACTTATGAGGTACGACCTCTGCAACGGTTTTCTTGCAATTCTTTCTTCCTTATGTTTACAGACTCACGTTTCGTTTTGGTCCTGTGCAGCCAAGAAGATTGGCCTCGGCTGTCTCTGGGGGAAATGGGAGCGGTAGAACGTATCATTGCGGACCGGGAGGCTGAGATAGCCTGGCTAGACGCCAAGCTGGCCACCTCAGGAGGAGAGCTCCGTGAGCAGACAGCCGCTCTTGAGGTTGTTATGGCGGGAGTGGAGACTGAGAACGCCCAGCTGAAGGCGGAGGTTGCTGAGCTGAAAGCGGAGGTTGCTCGTTTAAAGGAGGAGGATGATCGAAAAAAAACGAGCATCAAACGCCTCGCAGATTGAGTCGCCGCCGCAGAGAGCGAGCTAGCTACTCGAATGACCCTCCATGAGGTCGGCGGCGCACTACACGCCCGGCTGTTAGATGGGCTTAACATTGGACGCCATGTCGCACAGTTGGTCGTTCCTGACTTCCCGGTGGAGTTTATTAATCAAAGAAACCGCGCGGCGCTGCGTAAGGAAGACCTGCAGAGAGAGCCTCGTGACAGTCAGGGTGGTCTGCCAGCCTTGTAGCTTTTTGTACTCCCTTTTTTTTGACAGTATGTAAACTGTAACATACTTAATGAAATGGAAATTCTTTTTCAGTCCAGTGTCCCTTGCCTTTTATTGCTTTGTGTTTGTTGTTTGCATGAGTCGGTGTATGGGGCGGCCAACTTAGTTGGCCGGCGACAGTTACTTGATTGCCTAAGGAGCTGAGCCCCCAGGCTTGGCAGGTGGTTGCATTAACCAACCTTACGGTGCTGTCCAAGCGAGAACTTGGGCAGTCAGTGTTAGAGAAGGAACGCTTCTCGTTATTGTTCAATCACGCTATCCTTTCACAGAGAAGGTTGGTGCGTGGGGTAGCCAACTCGGTTGGCTAGCTGCCTAAGGAGTAGATCCTTAAGCTGAGCAGGCGATTGTAAGCACCAGCCTGGTGGCACCGTTCAAGTGAAGACTTGGGCTGCCAATGCTGGAGAAGAAATGCTTCTCCCTTCGACCGTCGTTGACTGACGTTGCTGCTCCCCGAAAGGAGGTCGTCGCGTGTGCCATTCTTGCCCCCTAAGGTTTTTAGACCGCTATGAGTCACTTGGATGACCAAGGTTTAGTACGACCGCTATTGGGCCGCTCGGATGACCGAGGTTTCAGACCGCTCATGGGCCACCTAGATGACTAGGGTTTAAGACCGCTTATGGGCCACTTGGATGACCAAGGTTTAAGACCGCTTATGGGCCACCTGGATGACCAGGATTTTAGACCACTTTTTGGGCCACCTAGATGACTAGGGTTTAACGAGAGGGTGAAGACCCTCCCGACTTAGGGGCAGTCTAGGTCGGGTGGATACCTGCAAGGCAAACGCAGTTCATAGGTCATAGGATTCTATATGCTAAGTAAACTCCCATTTTTTCAAAGTGAAAACAAGCACACGAATGAATGCACAGGATCGAGTAAGTGCGTACCTGGGTTCCCTATTGGAAGTAACGCTTCAGGTGGGCTGCGTTCCACGTTCGTGGGACCAACTTTCTGTCCTGGTTCCGGAGCTTGTACGCTCCGTTGCGCAGGACGGCGGAGACGAGAAAAGGTCCCTCCCAGTTGGAAGAGAGCTTGTTTCGGCCGGCCAGCTTGCCTGTGGCCTCGATGCCACGTAGGACTAAGTCTCCAACGTCGAATTGTTGGGCATTTGTCTTTTTATTGTAGTATCGGGCAACTCAGTGTTGGTACGCTGCTGTTCGTATTCTGGCAGCGTCGCGGGCATCCTCTAGCAAGTCCAAATGCTCACTGATTTTCTGGGAGTTGGTATGTGGGTCAAAGGACTCCACCCTGAGACTTGGGATCCCGATTTCAACCGAAATTACCGCTTCAGTCCCGTAACATAGGCTGAAGGGCGTCTCGCGCGTTGGTTCCTTCGGGGTTGTACGATAAGACCAGAGGACGGATGGGAGCTCGTCAGCCCAGGAGCCCCCAGCGTCCTCCAACTTAGTCTTTAACCCGTGGAGTAGCGTACGGTTTGTGACCTCCACCTGTCCGTTGGCCTTGGGGTATGCTACCGAAGTGTGGACCAGCTTGATTCCAAAGCTGGTGCAATACTTGGCGAAGTGTTTCCCCGAAAAGATAGAACCCCTACGTTTGAGGCGCACCTGACTAACGCCTGAGACATCAAAAACAAAACGTATGCCCTAAATCATGCTCAATGCACGCTCAAGCACGATTTTTACGATGGTCACACCTAAACGACACTCGAGTGACGCTCGAGTGTGATGAGTAAATATAATACCTGAGGATAAGTTTTGGCCTTTTTTTAGTGGTGTAGCTAGAGAAGAGAGAGAAAATCATAGAGAAGAGAGAAAAGAAAGAGAATACTTCCGATAGCTCAAATTAGGACTATTTGAGTAAGGATTTTGGTAAATCGGGTCGAGATAAGTGCACCTTAAATTTTCTCTTTCATTTATTGTTATTTATTATCATTTTCTCCAAGTATTTTTATTCTAATACTCATTTAAGATAAGATTTTGAAGTTAAGATATATAAATTATGCATGCGTTGATTTTCCATAATTTTATGAAAAAATTTCTCAATAACTCATATTAAATATTTACATCATGTTATATGTGTTATTTAGAATCTAAATTCTTTTTCATGTCTGAAAACATGATATTTGGCCATTACATGTCCAAATTTTGAAGTTGTCAATTTTAAATTATTACATATTTAATTATATATAATAGATGTTTAATTATATACTATATATTTACTAAATTTGTATTAAATTTCTAAATTTTTTACTTGTGACGTACCACGTCGTAAAATCCGTCCTTAACAATAATCATACTTGATTATTTTTTATCACTAATTTTACTAATAATAATTCAATTTACCAATTAGATGTGAGTTTTCGCTATCGATTTCCTGATTGGCTGCATATGAATAATATAACAATATATACAGGATCTAATTTTTTTGCCATCTCATCTGTGACTTTGACGCCATCCCAAAATAACATAATGTCAACTTTTATTAAGGAAATATACCTATTTGTTACTAAAATCAAACTTATATCAACCTACAGAAGTAATAAATATCTATAAAATTTGTTCATCCGAAATTAAAAACATTTGTTGAGATACATCGTTTCTTACAATCGTAAACACTTATATATATTTAACATAACAATTGATACATAACTATACAATATCATCCTCTATATCAAAGTTGCCCAAAACTCCATATTGTTTTCACAACAGTTTGTAACTGAAATCCAATTAGAAACTAATAATTAAGTACAGTACATACTATCCAAAAATACAGATTAGCAAAAATAATTTTAGAATTATAAATTAAATCCTTCAATCTTTACTCTTATTCATCAGGTAGAAATTAGTGTGATTCATCTAAATAATTAATAAAATAGTAAGAGAAAGAGCCAAATACTCAATAATATATAGTATATAACAAAGAATATTTAATCTTTATACTTCAAATATAACAGTGAAAATAGAGATTATAATGAAATACAATGACATAAGATATGAACAGAGTACTTATCCAAAATCTTTTCCAATTTCTTATCTTGTTTTTTCTTAATCTTATTCATCAAACATGTTAAAAATTTATTTTCTTTAGGGACCAAGACCAATAGACCTTACCAGTTAAAGGTCAATCAAAATCTAAATTATATTTATTCTTACACAATCAAAAGCGTTAATATTCTTATTCAAGATTTGGATATAAACCGTCTACATATAACTCTATAAATATGGTCAGATATTACTTTTATCAACCCCGCTGATAATAGGGCCAAACAAAGATCTTCCACCGTAATATATCAAGGTATATTAGAATATACTATCCGCTGAATCATAATACTTAGTCCAATTTCTTTACTTTTTTACTTAAAAAAAACTCTACATATTACTGCTTATTTTTATCCTTTTTTCAATATGTAGAAATTATGTTTATATTTTTTAATATAAAGAGAATTTTTAAATAATATACATAATTATGATATAAATAATTAAATATAAATTCTTGATAATTTTATTATAAAATCATTGTTGACCAATAAATATGTATATTTTTTATACTTTTATTTCAAAATTTTAACTTGGACGAATTTTAAAATAATAATACTCAAAAAGAATAAAAATAAATAACAATAAAGAAAAGAGGGAGTTTAAGGTAAACTTACCTTAACCTGATTTACCAAAATTCAATAAAATCTCTACTTATTGTAAAAACCAAATAAAATTCTAATTCAACTCATATATCAAACCATACATTATGTCGCTTGTGCGACTCATCATTATCAAATGATCATCCTTCCAATCCATATCCAAACCTCTACGACTCGACGTCCTGATTCAAATCCAAACTTCCACAACTCAAATTTTCTATTATCAACCAAAGACAATGCTTATCATACCTAAATTTTCAGTCAATTATTTATCCAAAATAATTTAAAGTATCTCTCCTTATGACTTTTCTCTAATACCACTTCTGTTACGAACCCAGATTAAGTAAGTCAATTTAAGTAATTAATTATAATTTTTAAAATTAAAATTTTAAATAATTTTAAATAAATATTACTAAGTCCCAAAATACGGGTGTGACAAACCAAATAAATAGGATCCGATAAATCAAAATCCACATAGGATCTTATCGGACAGCCATTTGAATCAAAAATAAATACGACCTGCTCTATAATTCGCGTAAAGAAGGTAACAATTCTAACTATTTTAAAAATATATCCGATATTTCATAATACAATTATATCAAATATCAATTTAAGCATATTAAAACTCAAACTTATCAAATCGGACAAATGACTGACAGATCACATCCTAACTTCTATAGTGCATCCGAACCTTTCTATTCTGAATGGTCAAAACAGAAAACGTGGGCATATAAATATTATTGCCTTTAACACATATAAAAACTTATATAAAAATATACAATATTTTATAAATTATTCAGACTTTTAATTATCTATTATAATTTAATTATAATTAAAATAATTATCTATTATAAATTATTCAGACTTTTAAAAAATATTAAACCATTCAAAAATTATAAAATTTAATCCAAAAATTTCTAAATCATCCAATGAACTACACATATATGTCCAGAAGAACTATAACAGGTGTACAAAATATATACATATTAGTAAAAATTTTAAACAGTATCCAAAATAAATCAAATATTAAATCAAACCAAAGAGAAATTTTACAGATACTTGTCTAGATTTCATATTTTACAGATCTGAAGAAAGATGTCCTAAAGCACTTGAATCACGCGTTCTCTCTCCTGTTGCGTGCTCTATCATGCCTCTGCACGCGTCACAACCGAGCTTTCCCTCTCTCTACGCAGCTCTTCTGCACGTCGTTGCCACCCACGGCCATCGCCAGTCACCGACGAGTCACCACTACCACCATTGACCACCTCTGCGTCTCCTCCGCGCGCCATAGCCGATGCCTCCAATGACTATTGCCTTTCGCGCCAGCCTCACCGACCGTCGTCAGCCACCGCCCACTTCTAGCCGCCGACGACCACCCTCACCGTGCCGACCTCACCGCATGTCACCGGCCTCCTCTCTCCCTCCTCATGCGGCTCTCTCTCTCCTCTTTTCTCCTCCCTCTTCCCTCTCCCTGAACCATCATCCTGATCCTGTTATCCTTTTTCCCTTTTTTTCATTTTTCTTAATATATATATATATATATATACATATTATTATTATTATTATTATTATTATTATCATTATTATTATTATTTTAAAATTTTTTTATTCTAAAATTTAAAATAATATTCGGGCGCACCTCGAGTGCCAACCCGACTGATCCAAATATCCTTCTAAAATTTTTTAATATTTAATTAATTTTGTCATATCCACATTGCTTAAAATCACAATTAAGATTAAATTAATTCAAATAAAAATCTAAAATATCACATACATAGTAACAAATTATGTTTCTAATCATAATATATAGTATGAAGCATTTATTTGATGGAAATATCATTGGATTTTATAATTGACTGATGAAATTTTGGAGATTATGGTGAACCAAAAGTCAATTTGTTAGGAATAATTTGACTTTATGATTTTTTTTTTGGGGGGGATGAAGGTATAATTAATTTATCTTATTTTATATTAAGATGATTATATTATTTTACATGTTATAATGCATATTTAATAATTTATTAAAATAATTATCTACTATAATTTAATTATAATTGTATTATTCAGACTTTTAATTATAATTTAATTATAATTATCTATTATAATTATCTATTATAATTATTTGAATAATTTATAAATTATCTATTATAATTTAATTATAATTGTATTAGAAAACGTATTTCTTTTATTAATTTGATATTTCATAGAAAAAGATATTTAAATTATTATGGAATTAGTCTGTTTATTGTGTCGTAAAAGAAGGCGGCAACCCCTCGTACATGGGAAAGTTATGACTTATATATAGTCAATCAATTTAAGTCTACAAAAATCCCATCTTTGTGAAAAATGAAAAGAAGAATAGAGAGAAATTGAAATTAAATTTTTTTAAAAAGAATGTTACTTATGAATTTAAGCATTTTATTTATAAATATTTTGTGTTATTTATTTATAAATTTACACAATAGTTTGAAAATTCAAATGACATATTTAAGTTTAATAAAATTTATATAAAATCAGAAAATAGTGTTACATAAGGAAACTAACTACTAGTCAAATAGACCTACAATTGCACTATAATAAAAACTAATATTTATTTCTTATATAGTAATATCACAAAAATACTAACAACAACTAATATTTTATGTAAAAATTACATTTTCCAAACATCTCAAACTCAATGGATGTTTTGTTGAGACTCTAAATACCTCATTTCTTCTTATTGAACGATCTTATTAGATATTTTTATGGTATTTAAAGTTTTATTTATTTTCACTTTCTCGCATTTTATAAAACATATATATTTGAGCTTTTACAGTAGGAATGCAACACACTATTAAAAGGTTGATTGCTCTGTCCTATCAAAATATTGACCAGAGGGCCCACCATCAGGCATCAAAGCCAACATAATAGCACCTCTTGCACCTTCTTCAACGGGCAAGATCCCAGTGTGGAGGTTTATATCTGTACTCACAAAGCCAGGGTTAACCGCATTGATTGATATGTTAGGGTACTTGTTTGCCAAAATCCTAGTATAAGCATTAATGGACGCTTTTGATACTTTGTAAGCTGAAAATTGTTTGGGCCACCCTTTGCTTTCAATCTGATCTTCCTTGGCATCCTCGAGGAATTCCTTTACTACCTCATCCACTGTGTCCTCTGTAAGCCCATCAGCATCTCCAAGCTTTTGGAATGCTTTTTCATTTGAAATATACTGCATTAAGCATTTATATTACTATTAGCAAAAATCATATGAAAGAAGAAGAAGAAAAGGTTTTGCCATTTAGATTTCACATTATTATGTGCTTAAGGTTTCCGGTAATTACTGATTGCATGATAACAATCACCGATTTAAAAATTTTCTTATTCATATCATATCTCTTTTAAGTTGTTAGGTATTATGCCTTTTAATAGTAATGGACATATATGAAGGACATCATTTTAAATTCAATTTTGGAATATATATATATATAAACGATGATCTGAAAAGTTTACATAATAATATTTAAAGAATATTAAGTGTACCTAGACTTAAAACTATGAAATTGAGAAAAGATTCAAAAAGTGATAAAAAAATAATATATTTTTATACATTTGATCTATGAGAATGTTTGTTTTAGTTTGAGCAAAGGGATATAGATTATACATTTATTAATCAAAGTGATATCACTATGGAATTTCAAATATTTACGAGTATTCTCCACGTATATTAAAACAAAGATTTAATATAATGATAGAATTGCTACTATATAATTATGTGATATTGAATCATAAAAAATAACTTTTTATATAATATGATATAAAACAATATATGATAGATAGATATAAAATTGATCTAACTCTTTACCAAATCCTATGCAAAGAGGGAGTTTTATATATTAACTAAAAGCTAAAATATTGATATATATTTATATGTCTTTAAATATAACCTAATTTTTCTATAATTATACATGCAAGTTTGTACCTTTAGTTGTCCATAAGGGGCAGAAATGTTCACTATTCTTGCAGAATTTGATTGCTGGAGAAGGGGAAGAAGTGTCTGAGTCACTTGTTTATTTCCAAAATAGTTTGTCCATAGACACTGTTCTGCTGTTTCATAAATTTGCTTCACCATTTGTGCCGTCAATTCAGGCTTCACTTCAATCTTTGCCAATTTATTTACGATGTCATAAAAAATAAGTTAATTTCATATCAAACTTACCATACATACGTGTGTGTATATATATATATATATGACATGAAAAATAATCAACTCACATCTTTCAAAGCTTGTCTAAGACTATTTAGATCTTCATTTTCGAATTTTACTCCCGATACTCCTGCATTGTTTACCTGTATGCCATATAGTGTCTTCTAATTGAATATAAACTCAACATTGCTAACTTGAATAATTCATGAAATAAGCCCCCTAGTAGAGACAAATACAAATATACTCAAATATGCTTTGGTAAGTAAAAAGCAAGGACCCTAATATAAATGCCAACACGAAACAATAAGTGGTGGCAAATTAGGTTACAAGAAATAGTCTCAACGCAATATATAGGTTTTAACAACAAACGTACTAATGACTATAAATACTATCCCAAACCTCAAATGATTAAATCTAAAGGAAAGACTCCAAATTTCAACTGAATGCTCCTGCTGTATATTCATGGTTAAAAACGTCAATCAAAGTAGCATTAGATCTCACTTTCTAAGTAAGATGATCCAAGTCCTAGGGCTAAAGAAGTGGAAGAATATCCCAATCTTGTAGACCGAGAATAACAATAAAATTTTAAATCTTATTTTATGAGTCTGTTATATAAACTTTCGTTTATTATTTCACTTGATTTAGTGATTCCTTCGATCTTACAAACCAAGAATTGAAAAACCCTTTCATGGTTCTAAAAGTTTGGTTTGATTTTAGATTTTTGGTTTTAGCTACAAATATAATAGTTACTAAAAGTACAAACTAAAATGTCAAATATTTATTTCTAGGGGACTCAAATTAGCTTATCACTAATACAAGTCCATTAATTGAAACCTAATTAATCTTGGATTCAATTCTACCTATCACTCATGATTACACGGGTCTTAGAACCATGAAAGTGAAATACCATCCTAGTCCTTCAAACTAAAACTCAAATGATCATCCTCCATATACTGATCATTGATTTGGAAAGGCATTACCTCATCAACTTACGTGGGCGATGAGCCACTCTGCGGTCGAATTCCTTCTTTTATAATTCAACCTATGAAGTATTAATTAACAATCGTTTTCAACAATTGTATCCCCATCCAAAGGTACAACTAATTTTATCATATGCTTAAGTAATTTATTTCTAATGGATGCATTTCTTATTATGTCAGTCTTAAAATTAAATTATTTATTATAATTTAAACAGTAAACTAATTCAAAGTATTAAAAAATATCAATTACCAAGATGTCAAGTCTCCCAAAACGTTGCTTGATAAAAGCAGCCAAGGAAGCAGCACTAGATTGTTGAACTACATCCAGTTTATGAAAAATGATATCATATAGTCCAGAAGCTTTGAGGCCTTCAACAGCTTCAAGGCCTCTCCTCTCATCCCTAGCCGTTAGAATCACCGTAACTCCTTTTGAAGCTAATTGTCTGCATATCTCTAATCCAATCCCTTTATTACCTCCTGTTACAACTGCAATTCTACAATACCCCATAATTATTAAGAAAAGAATATTGGAAGAATGAATCAAAACCAAAAGAAGATGAAATAATAGCCCGATCAATTTTGGGCTGGCCATTAGAAGGAATTAAGTGCCAGCGTAGTTGATAAGATCAATTTGGAACATTATAATTGGGTTTGCAATTATAAATTTAATTCTTAGTATTGTTGCGAAATTTATCTAGTGAATAGTCTTTACTAGTAAAATTATGTACTCAGAGATTTGGTCAATCCCACAAAGTGGCATTATTAAAAAAGAAAAAAAAATATGTATGTAGGCAAAATTGTTAAAGGTAAAATGTCATTTTACAAACTAAGATTTTTCTTAACAATTTAGAAATGAACTAATCCAGCAAGTGAATTCGTTATTTTGATGCTAACTATAACCTAAATATATCAATTTGATATGAAAATTATTAATCGGTAAAATAAACTTTTTTTTATCAAATTAAATAAAACCAACTTAAAATTAAAATGAAAATAAAACCTCCTCTATTCAAACATTAAAATATAAAATTAAAATTTTTCCAATAAAAATATAAAATGCTTAGCTTTTGTCTCCGGTTGATAAATATCAATCCTCTGGAATGTCAATCAATGCCACATCCAATCCCATTCTCCTCCCTTAGATTTAGATTTATATCTGATGGTAAGTATTGTATAATATAAATATAATCAAAATATTGTTTTAAAGTTTTTTTAAATGCTACCATCCATTTCTTGAAGGTATCCAAGCAACAGAAATTAGAATAAATTTAAAATAACAATCTGATTGTATATAAGATTTAATTGTACAGACTAAATAAATGTAACATTTAATTGTACCTCTTTTGGACTCCTGTGCCGATTGCCCCTTCCATCTCTTCGGATCAAGTGAAGAAATTATTAAATTCTATGAAGATGAGGCCTTTTAAGTCATGTATTTATACTGCATCTGAGGCTGCTGATCAAATAAGTTACTGCCCTCACTTCACTGTTTTCTGTACGTAAGCCATGACGTAACAGAGTCCGTACAGCCCATATTTTATATAAAAAATAATTATTTTTTATTTTTATTATAATTTTTTTTAAATAGGGGCCACTAAATTTCAAATCCTACTGCCCCTGTTATAATCACATAGGCGGCGACGCCTTTTGGTAACAAGTCATGCCAAGACAATATTAGTAACCCAAGAAATAGCTTCTTTTTTTCCAAGGAAAAAAGTAAATTTTTTAAATTAATTGCTTATAAAATTTATGTTACTATTATGTTTAAGTATAAATATTTATTAATTCGCTGGATGATAAGATTATCAATATTTTTTATCAAGATACGGATCAGAGGAATATTCAAAATTACTAGAAATTATAAGAGAGTGAAACTATAAATAAATAATAGTCAAATTATTTAGAATAATAAAATTTGATGGAGGCCTCAAAAATTTAAGAATTGTTTGTATATTTTCAATATTTACTTCTGGTGCTATGTATTTTTGTTGGGTCCCATATCATAAGCGTAAGGCCAGTAGACGCCGCAGGCAGTCATGGCAGGAGAAGATCAGAGGCCCACGAAGAAATGTTAGCCCAGCCAATGGGAGAATGGCGCGAGCCTCTGATGGAAGGAGCAACGGTAACTGCAGGCGCATTAAATGCGTCGCCGGGAGGCATGAGACAAAAAAAAGCAAAAAGGCAAAAGGCTAGCCCTATAGGGCGTGGTGGTAGCCTTAACGCCATCCAGCGCCGTCTGCGGCCAACCAATCCCCGCTCAAGGAGAATCGGGCGTGGTCAACGACGCCCAGCAGCGTGCCGAGCACGGCAACAAGGCTGCCGGCGTGACCGGCGGTCCATGACAGCGACCGGCGGCGCAATGGCCCAGGCAACGGGCGTTTTGGCGCCCAAGAATCCAATGGGGTGAGGTGTATAAAAACCCCCACACCCCACAGAGAAGCAGGACCTTTTTTCCAACTTTGGAACTCTCTCGATCTTCATCAACTGAACGATCAATCGTGAGACCTTGAACTCCTCGATCAAACAACGATCCTAAGGAAAGATAGCTTCAGGCGTCCTCGATCACTCCTCTCCCCTTTCTCTGAAAACACAAGAGTGACGAGTCAAAGTAGGGCTTTGCCTCATCTAGCTGACTCGCTCACAATCCCAGCATCCATCGAGATCACGGGAAAGTTAGCCACCCGCTGCGGTGCATTACGGAAGCTAGGCCTTCCAACACCTGCTCACAACATTTCCCCCACATCATCGCATAAGCACTTCTACGCCTTCACAGCATTTTCTCCGCGCACCACCTTAGCGTGCGCATTTCCGTTTATTGCGGGAATATTGCTGACTTGAGCGTCGGAGCGGCCTCGGTGGGAGAAATCTGAGACCCTTCACCTCTTGTTTGTTGTTTGTGTTGTGCGGAGTCCGAGGTTTATAGAGACGGAGACCGGACCCTTCTTAGGGCGCCCGCCACGCGGCAGGAATCGAAGGCTCCTAATCCATCATCGCAACCTGGGGCCGGGACGCAACAATTTTATATGATTTATTATTTACGATAATAATGATATCGAGTCAATATTTCACATGTTCGATGAAACTAGTGAAAAAATTGTTATCAAACTTTTTTTTTAAAACGAAAATTAATCTCAATGGGCTTCGTGTTTTTATCCATATCCCACTCTTACAAATTTTTTTTAAAGTATGCCATTTTCTAATTATTATCATCTTTATTTGTTAATTTTGATGAAAAGTGTAACAATGCTGGCCTTAGTGGGTATCTTTTGTCACTTAAAGGGCCTAATCATATTACAATTCGTAACTTAGGTGACTAAATAATAGCTTTTTTAAAAGATAATGTGAGCTTCTTTAAAAAATTTTCTTGTAATAATGATGATTTTTTTTTTTAAAAAAGAGTCTGCATTACTTGTGTATTATTTAATATGATATAGGTGTCAAGTTTATATTGATTATATCACCTCTATCATAAGCCATAATTTACCTTTCGAGGAAATACCAATGTTATAAGAATTTATAAGCATATTTTTAAAAGACTTGATTGGTTTACTATCTAGTCGAGAGATTAAATTTGCTATTAATTTGGTGCAGAGGTTCATGCTAATTTCTAAAAATTTGCAATGGATGACTATGTTAGAGTTAGAAAAATTGAAAAATAAGTACAAAATTTATTGAATAGGGGATTCATAAGACTAAGTGTGTCACCATGGGGTGCTTGCCTATTATTTATCAAAAAAAAAGACGAATTGATGAGATTTTGTATTAATTATCTAGAGTTAAATAATATTACAATTAAGAATTAGAATCATTTGTAAATACTTAACGATTTATTTGATCAATTGTAATAAGTGAATATGCTTATCAATATTGATTTTTGTTTGAGATATTACCAATTAATGATTAAAAAAGGTAACATAACAAAGACAACTTTTCAAACAACATACGACAACGATAAATTTTTATAATGGCCATTTGATTTGACTAACCCCCAATAATATTTATGAATTTGATGAGTTAGGTATTTCAATTACATTTGGACCATTTTTTGATAATTTTTATCAATAATATTTTAAT
>BSYO01000003.1:27945216-28021574 GCA_033239525.1 Nepenthes gracilis
ATAATAATATGTACGTATGTATATATATATATATATTAAGAAAAATGAAAAAAAGGGAAAAAGGATAACAGGATCAGGATGATGGTTTGGGGAGAGGGAAGGGGGAGGAGAAAAGAGGAGAGAGAGAGAGCCGCGTGAGGAGGGAGAGAGGAGGCCGGTGACATGCGGTGAGGTCGGCACGGTGAGGGTGGTCGTCGGCGGCTAGAAGTGGGCGGTCGGTGAGGCTGGCGCGAAAGGCAGTAGTCATTGGAGGCATCGGCTATGGCGCGCGGAGGAGACGCAGAGGTGGTCAATGGTGGTAGTGGTGACTCGTCGGTGACTGGCGATGGCCGTGGGTGGCAACGACGTGCGGAAGAGCTGCCTAGAGAGAGAGAAAGCCCGGTTGTGACGCGTGCAGAGGCATGACAGAGCACGCGACAGGAGAGAGAACGCGTGATTCAAGTGCTTTAGGACATCTTTCTTCAGATCTGTAAAATATGAAATCTAGACAAGTATCTGTAAAACTCCTCTTTGATTTGATTTAGTATTTAATTTATTTTGGATATTATTTAAAATTTTTACTAATATGTATATATTTTGTACACTTGTTATATTTATTCTGGACATATATGTGTAATTCATTGGATGATTTAGAAATTTTTGGATTAAATTTTATAATTTTTGAAATGTTTAATATTTTTTAAAAATCTGAATAATTTATAAAATATTGTATATTTTTATATAAGTATATTTATATAAAAAATAAATATAAAATTTTGTATAGATTGTGTAATTACATGCATGTGTCGGGTTATGATCACTATATTTGGACTTAAAAATTGGATACTCTTACCAACTTCCGATGAAAAATTTATTTGGAAATTCCTTTTCGTTGGCAAGAAAGATTTGAAGTAGTGTCTCTTCCCATTTGGATAATTTGGCATGACCTTAGAATATATTCGGATGTCAAAAAATATTCGACAAGTTTGAGAATTGCACCCAAAGTCCCGGGTGACAAAATATAGTGAGCAATCTTATTTATGGGTACTGAGTACATTGATTTTAGTCTAAGATTATTGAGATTATGTGTAACCCTTACTCAAACTAGTCTTTAAATAATTAGAACTCAAATTTGGTGTATAATTTATATTTTTGTATTGATTGGTATTAGACTTTGATTTGGATATAGATTTTTAGATTTGAATTTGAGTTTCACCGATTTTACCCATAGTTAGGCCTTATTATATCTCGTACAAATGATTTTGACTATATGTTTTGATCCGAACATTAAAAATATTTATTGTGACATTGTTTCGACTTCTGCGCACGTTATTAGATCATCCGACTATTAAATTCTACCCTAAATTACAAGTTGATCGGGCATTGGATTTTGACTCAGACTTAGACTCAAATTTAGACTTAGATTGACTTGGCTTTGAAATCAAGTTCGGATCACTTCTATTTTGATTATATATATTTATATATATATACGTCACGACGAAAACTATTTTTAAAATTTGGACATTTCTTTATATTTAGATATTTGATTTAAACACGTAACTACTATTAGATTTTTAAATTTGGATTTTGGATTTCTGTTGGATTTGTCTTATTGACGATTTGAATTTATTCTATAATTTGACTAAATTTCATCCATTTGATATTTCTTCTAATTCATTAGACTCATTTTGTCTAAATATGATACTTGTTGAGTGATGTGCTCACGTTTTCTGTTTTGACCATTCAGAATAGAAGGTTCGGATGCACTAGAGGAGTTAGGACATGATCTGTCAGCCATTTGTCCGATTTGATGAGTTTGAGTTTTAATATGCTTAAATTGATATTTGATATAATTGTATTATGAAATATCGGATATATTTTTAAAATAGTTAAAATTGTTACCTTCTTTACACGAATTATAGAGCAGGTCGTATTTATTTTTGATTCAAATGGCTGTCCGATAAGATCCTATGTGGATTTTGATTTATCGGATCCTATTTATTTGGTTTGTCACACCCGCATTTTGAAACTTAGTATTATTTGTTTAAAATTATTTAAAATTTTAATTTTAAAAATTATAATTAATTACTTAAATTGACTTACTTAATCTGGGCTTGTAACAGAAGTCGTATGAGAGAAAAGTCATAAGGAGAGGTACTCTAAATTATTTTGGATAAATAATTGACTGAATATTTGGGTATGATAAGCACTGTCTTTGGTTGATAATAGAAAATTTGAGTTGTGGAAGTTTGGATTTGAATTAGGAGGTCGAGTCATAGAGGTTTGGGTATGGATTGGAAGGATGATCATCTGATAATGATGAGTCGCACAAGCGATATAATGTATGGTTTGATATATGAGTTGAATTAGAATTTTATTTGGTTTTTACAATAAGTAGAGATTTTATTGAATTTTGGTAAATCAGGTTAATGTAAGTTTACCTTAAACTCCCTCTTTCCTTTGTTGTTATTTATTTTTATTCTTTTCGAGTATTATTAGTTTAATATTCGTCCAAGTTAAAATTTGAAATAAAAGTATAAAAAATATACATATTTATTGGTCAACAATGATTTTATAATAAAATTATCAAGAATTCATATTTAATTATTTATATCATAATTATGTATATTATTTAAAAATTCTCTTTATATTAAAAAATATAAAAATAATTTCTACATATTAAAAAAAGAATAAAAATAAGTAGTAATATGTATAGTTTTTCTTAAGTAAAAAAGTAAAGAAATTGGACTAAGAATTATGATTCAGCGGATAATATATTCTAATATACCTTGATATATTACGATGGAAGATCTTTGCTTGGCCCTATTATCAGCGGGGTTGATAAAAGTAATATCTGACCATATTTATAGAGTTATATGTAGACGGTTCATATCCAAATCTTGATTAGGAATACTACGGCTTTTGATTGTGTAAGAACAAATATAATTTAGATTTTGATTGACCTTTAACCGATAAGACCTATTGGTCTTGGTCCCTAAATAAAATAAGTTTTCGACATGTTTGATGAATAAGATTAAGAAAAAACAGGATAAGAAATTGGAAAAGATTTTGGATAAGTACTCTGTTCATATCTTATGTCATTGTATTTCATTATAATTTCTATTCTCACTGTTATATTTTAAGTATAAAGATTAAATATTCTTGGTTATATACTATATATTATTGAGCATTTAGCCCTTTCTTTTACTATTTTATTAATCATTTAGATGAATCACACCAATTTCTACCTGATGAATAAGAGCAAAGATCGAAGGATTTAATTTATATTTCTGAAATTATTTTTGCTAATCTGTATTTTTGAATAGTATGTATTGTACTTAATTATTAGTTTCTAATTTGATTTTAATTACAAACTGTGGTGAAAATAATATGGAGTTTTGGGCAGCTTTGATATAGAGGATGATATTATATAGTTATGTATCAATTATTATGTTAAATATGTATAGGTGTTTACGATTGTAAGAAACGATGTATCTCAATAAATGATTTTAATTTCGGATGAACAAATTTTATTGATATTTATTACTTGTACAGGTTGATATAAGTTTGATTTTAATAACAAATATGTATATTTCCTTAATAAAAGTTGATATTATGTTGTTTTGGGATGGTGTCAAAGTCACAGATGAGATGGTAATAAAATTGGATCCTATATATATATATATTGATTAGGGAATCAACAACGAAAACTTACATCCAATTAGTAAATTGAATTATTATTAGTAAAATTAGTGATAAAAAAATAATCAAGTATGATTATGGTTAAGGACGGATTTTAGGACGTGGTACATCACAAGTAAAAAATTTAGAAATTTAACACAAATTTAGTAAATAATAGTATATAATTAAATATCTACTATATATTGACAACTTCAAAATCTAGACATATAAAGGCCAAATATCATGTTTTCAGACATGAAAAAGAATTTAGATTCTAAATAACACATATAACATGATGTAAATATTTAAATATGAGTTATTGAGAAATTTTTTCATAAAATTATGAAAAATCAACGCATGCATGATTTATATATCTAAACTTCAACATCTTAACTTAAACGAGTATTAGAATAAAAATACGTGGAGAAAACGATAATAAATAATAATAAATGAAAGAGAAAATTTAATGTGCACTTATCTCGACCTGATTTACTTAAATCTTTACTAAAATAGTTCTAATTTGAGCTATCGAAAGTCTTCTATCTCTTTTCTCTTTTCTCTTTTCTCCTCTCTCTTCTCTATGATTTTCTCTCTCTTCTCTAGCTGCACCACTAAAAAAAGGCCAAAACTTATCCTCAGGTGTTATATTTACCCATCGCACTCGAGCACCACTCAAGCGTCATTCAGGCGTGACCTTTTTAAAAATCGTGCTTGAGCATGTATCTAGCATGATTTAGGGCATGTGTTTTGTTTTTGATGTCTCAAGCACTAGTCAAGTGCGCCTCAAACGTTTCCTTGGTGCCTCAGGTGTACCTTATGCTTGCATTTGATGCACGAGCCATGCAAATTCAAATTGACCTTTTTATTTAAATTTTTATCTTCATTGATTTTAACATTTATTATATTAATTTATTAATCATGATTAATATAATTTAGGAACTTGATCTTTATAGTAACAATGGTAAGGGTGTCAGGATACAAAAAAATAAACTAAAATCTCTCAAAAAATCTTTAACCACCAATTACCATGAGAGTGCAATAATAAAAAATTATGTAATTAAATATATAAATTATACAATAATATTTAACATAAAAATTATTTTTAAGTAAAAGAAAAATCACTGGACAATATCCAAATTAATCAAGTATAAAATTTTCAATTACAAATATAATCATTTTCAAGAGCCTTTCACTATAACTCAAGAGAATAATTGTTAAATATAATTTTTAATATATCCTATAACTCACATGAGAAGAATATACTAAATAATAAATAGCCAATTTGTAATTTATACTAAAATTAAGATTAAAATAATATACCCAACTTTAACAAACAATAAAAACTCAAATAAGACATTAATCAAATGTTAAATATCTTCCGCATTTTCTTGTCCCTTCTCTGTTCAATGCCTTTTATATAGAAATATTCTCTATTTCTGATCTACAAATTACATTGGATTTTTATATCCAATGCTGACATTTAAATATCAGATCAAACATCAGCTTAGATGACAATGGTATTCAAATGCAAAATTTAGAGTTTGAACTTCTGAGGTAAAAATGACCTTTCATACTCTCGCTAAAATTGGTGTACATATGCAACCTTAAGCAGCCCACAGAACTGCCCAACACTATTGCCCATGCATGAGCTTCTCCTCATGCATTTGTCAAATGCTGATGTCTTACCACTTTAATCCTTCCCTCGGGCAAATTCATGCATCAAAATTGAACAAATTTTTAAATAACTCATTCTATGGTCATATTTTTAAGATGAACCACGCATCACAAATGGAACTTTGACTACACTTATATCATTTAGATTTTCTAGTAGAGATAGAATCTTAATATGAACATAATTTTTAGATTTATTTATCGGCCATGGATAAAATATTATGGTCACATGAGGACAGCCATTACTATTGCATGTGGGGTCTTCCAAGTTAGGAATTGTAACATGATTAGAAAGTGCATGTAATATATGACACTTACTAGCACTGACATTGTTACACTGTTTGTCAAAATTAAAATGGAAATGATAACTAGTGGATGAGATACTTTCATCATTTTGTATGGTTTGGGTGGATTGTAGCAATTAAAAATTTAATCATTTTTTTGATGGATTATGATATTTCTGCTTTAATATAACTAAAGATATCGATAAATATGAATTAAAAAAATACTTTTTAATTTATTATATTTTATTTTTAATTTTCAATAAATATATCAAACATTTTTAAAAATGGGCAATTTTTTTATCGATTAAAAAGGCTGAAATGCGTAAGGAAAATTGGCCAAAATATCACTATTTGTATTTTTATGCTACAAAATTCTGGCAGTTAGGCCATAATTAGTGTGCCAAAACTTACAGAATAGAAGGCAGGCCGATTTTTATTAATTGTTAAAATAAATGAATTATTTATTCATAATTTATGAATCTTTTAATCTTTAATAAATTTAGATGTCTCATGATAACCAACGCCTTAATATTTACGTTCCACTTGATTACATATTATAAAAAATTTCCCGTACAATAAATACTTTTAAAAAAGCATTATCCGGTATTTTTATAGTCATTTTTTTATTTTTTTTAAAAAAAAGCTATTGACTGGTCCATTGTTACGTCATTGCTTACGTCATTTGCTCTGCAGATTGCCATAAATTGCGTCTTCTTTAGAAAATTGAAGGATTAATTCAGTCTGATCGGAAGAGATGGAAAGGGCATTGGGCAGCGGAGTCCAAAAGAGGTACGATCAAATGTTACAATAATATTGTTATTTTAATTTATTCTAAATTCTACTAATATTTTTAAAATTAAGAAAAAAAAGGCTATTTTAAATATATTTATATGATAAAAAATTCGTTGTTGGATCTAAATCCGAGGGAAAAGAATGAGTTGAAAGTGCTATCGATGAGGATTGATATTCATTAATTTAAGACATAAGGTGAGCAACTTATATTTTTATTGGCAAAATTATTAATTTTATTTTCTAATGTTCGGGCAGAGGAGATTTTCTTTTTTTTTTTTTTTAACTAATTTTAAGTCAGTTTTTCTTTTTTATTCTTGTAAAGTAAGGTTAATTTTACTAATTAATAATTTTCACATTAAATTGATATATTTAGATTCTAGTTAGCACCAAAATAACCATTTTACTTGCTTAATCAGTTCATTTCTAGATTTTTAAGAAAAATCTTAATTTATAAAATAATATTTTATCTTTAACAAGTTTATATATATATATATATACATTTTATAATAAAGCCTCCATAAGATTGACCAAATCTTTGAGCACATGGTTTTACCTGTAAAAACTATTCACTAGATAAATTCAGACACGGCGTTAAGAATTGAATTCGTGATTAAAAACCCAATTATAGTATCCCAAATTGATCTTATCAACTATGCTAATATCTAATTCCTTTAAATAGCCTGCCCAAAATTGATCGAGCTATTTTTTCATCTTTTTTTGGTTTTGATTCTTTCTTCTAATCCACTTTCCTTAATAATTATGGGATATTACAGAATTGCAGTTGTAACAGGAGGAAATAAAGGAATTGGATTGGAGATATGCAGACAATTAGCTTTAAAAGAAGTTACGGTGATTCTAACGGCCAGGGATGAGAGGAGAGGCCTTGAAGCTGTTGAAGGCCTCAAAGCTTCTGGACTAGCCGATATCCTTTTTCATAAACTAGATGTAGTTCAACAATCTAGTGCTACTTCTTTGGCTGCTTTTATCGAGCAACGTTTTGGAAGACTTGATATCTTGGTAATTGATATCTTTTAATATTTTCAATTAGTTTACAGCTTAAATTATAATAAATAATTTAATTTTAAGATTGATATAACAAAAAATGTATCCATTAAAAACAAATTATTTAAGCATATGACAAAATTAATTATATCTTTGGATGGTGATGCGATTGTTGAAAATGACTGTTAATTAGTACTCTATAAGTTGAGTTATAAAACGAGGAATTCAACCAAAATTAATTCAAAAGGGGCTTGCTGCTTGCGTAAGTTGATGAGGTAATGCTTTAACAAATCGATGATCAGTATATAGAGAATGATCATTTGAGTTTTAGTTTAACGGACTAGGATGGTATTCCACTTTCATGGCTCTAAGACCCGGATCATCATGAGCGACAGGTAGAATTCAATCCAAGATTATTTGGGTTTCAATTGATTGACTTGTATTAGCAATAAGCTAATTTGAGTCACCTAGAAATAAATATTTAATATTTTAATTGTTACTTTTAGTAATTACTATATTTGTAGCTAGAGTCAAAATTCTAAAATCAAACCAAAATTTTAGAGCCATGAGAGGGTTTTTCAAATCTTGGTTTGCAAGACTGAAGGAGTCACTAAATCAAGTAAAAAAAAAAATGTAAACTTATATAACTGACTCATATTATAAGACTTTAAATTTTATTGTGATTCTCGATCTACAAGATTGGGATATTCTTCGACTTCGTTAGCCTCAGGACTTTGATCTTCTTGGTTATAAAGTGAAATCTAATGATACTTTGATTGACGTTTTTAGCCATTAACATGCAATAAAAGCATTCAGTTGGAGCTTGGAGTCTTGCATTTCGATTTAATCGTTTGAGATTTAGGTTAGTACTTATAGTCGCTAGTGTTTGTCGTTAAAACTATATTTCACGTTAAGACTTTCTATACATCTAATTTGCCACCAATTGTTGTTTTGTGTTGGTATCCATATTAGAGTCCATCCTTCTTATCCCAATATACTCGAGCATACTTGCATTTGTCTTGACCAAAGAGCTTATTCTACAAATTATTGAAGTTAGCAATGTTGAGTTTATATTTAGTTAGAAGACACTACATGGAATGCAGATAAACAACGCAGGAGTATCAGGAGTAAAAGTCGAAATTGAAGATCAAAAAAATTTTAGGCAAGTTATTAAAGATGTGAGTTGATTATTTTTCATGTCATGTATTTATAGTAAGCTTGATATGAAACTAACTTATTTTTTTTCTTGACATCGTAAATGAGCTGGCATAGATTAAAGTGAAACCCGAATTGATGGGGCAAAAGGTGAAGCAAACTTATGAAACAGTAGAGCAGTGTCTATGGACAAACTATTATGGAAACAAACAAGTGACTCAGGCACTTCTTCCCCTTCTCCAGCAATCAAACTCTGCAAGAATAGTCAACATTTCTTCCTCCTATGGACAGCTAAAGGTACAAACTTGCACATATAATTATAAGAAAATTAGGTTATATTTAAAGACATATAAATGTATATCAATATTTTAGGTTTTGGTTAATATGTGAAGCTCCCAGTATGCGTAGGATTTGGTAAAGGGTTAGATCAATTGTGTCTATTTATTATATATTGTTTTACATCATATTATATAAATGGTTATTTTACGATTCAATTCCATGACCACTTAATTATATAGCAGCAACACTATGATTATATTAAATATTTATTTTAATATACATGGAGAATTCATAAATATTTAAAATTTCATGGTGATATCACTACTATCGATAAATGTCTTATGCACTCCCTTTTATTCAAACTAAAACAAGTATTCTCATAAATCAAATTTATAAAAATATATTATTTTTGACCTCCTTTTGAATCTTTTCTTAGTTTCAAAGTTTTAAATTTATATACACTTAACATTCATTAAATATTATTATATAAAATTTTCAGACCATCATTTTTTTAATATATTTTTTTCAAAATAGGATTCAAAATGATGTTTTCTACATATGTCAATTACTATTAAAACCGTAATACCTAATAAGTTAAAAGTGATATGAAATGAATATGAAAATTTTCAAATTTGTGACTATTATCATGCAATCAATAATTACCCCAATCCTCAAGGCAAATGCCGACATGAAATCTAAACTACAAAACCTTTTCCTTTTTCTTTTTCCATATGATTTTTGCTAGTCGCAATACATATGTTTCATGCAGCATATTTCAAATGAAAAAGCATTGCAAAAACTTGGAAATGTTGATGGGCTTACAGAAGATAAAGTGGATGAGGTAGTAAAGGAATTTCGAGAGGATGCCAAGGAAGGTCAGATTGAAAACAAAGGGTGGCCCAAACACACTTTTCATTACAGAGTGTCGAAAGCAGCCGTTAATACTTATACTAGGATTTTGGCAAACAAGTATCCTAACATATCGATTAATGCGGTTCACCCTGGCAAAGTGAGCACAGATATAAACTTTCACACTGGGATCTTGACTGTTGAAGAAGGTGCAAGAGGTGCTGTTATGCTGGCTTTGATACCTAATGGTGGGCCATCTGGTCAATATTTTGATAAGATAGAACAATCAACCTTTTGATATTGCATAACATTCATATTGTGAGAGCTTAAATATCTATATGATAAAATGAAAGAGAGTATAAATAACTAAATCACAAGAAAGGAGGTATCGAGAGGATCAATAGAATATTGATTGAGTGTTATATGTTGAAAAGGATAATTTTCATGTAGAATATTGGTCGTTTTTATTACTTTTATGCCTTTCATAATATAATTATGTAAAAAATAAATATTAATATTTTATTACAATGCAATTGTAGGTCTATTTGACAATCATATTGTCTCTTATCTACCTATCCTGTGAGTTGGATCTTTATATGTATTATCTCGTTTTGCATCATTTGTCTTTTTGAGAATCCTTCATGCAACAATGCTTTATGATTTTTATATAAATTTTATTAGATTTAAATCTGTTATTTGATTATCAAATTACAATATAAATTTATGATGCGTCATGGATTCAGGTTGTTGACAGGTTAAGGTATCACTTGGTTTTCCATGGTGGGTTGAATAAAAGTGGATCTAGTCTTCGTTCTCGAAGGCCTAAATCCCGTACACCATAACTTAAAAATAAGAGGTCAGAGAATTGGTCAAACTTACTTTCCGATTTATCCTCCGATACTCAAATCAGTAATCTTCTTCAAATAGATGGAAAGATGCAAGGGTGAGGGATATGCGTGATGATGTAAGAGTGTGGAGGTTTGAGTTTGACTCGGAAGTTGCGCTTGGTGTAAAGTGGCTTTGACGCAGTGTTGCCTTGGTAGGGAGCGATTTTGAGATTGAGGGAGCAAGAATTGTGAATGAATTATCTGGAGGCTCGTTGGGGTAGAGAGTTGTCTTTTTTGCAAGCTCTTGGGTGCTCTTCAAGAGGGTGTTTTTTTAGTATCTTTAGCCTCGGGGTGAAAAGATATTTATAACCTTTGAGCTAGCTCAATTTTGCTCGGGTGTCAAGGCTAGTCGACAACTAGTTACGTGAATTTGGCAGGCTGTCATGGGGATTATGGGTGCCGATTGTGGCCAAGTAGGAGTCTCCCTTGGAGGGTACGAGAGCCATCGTTCTGCCGCCTGTTCAGCCCAAAAGGAAAGTTGGAGCACTGCACATCTTGGATTCCCTTGAGAGTACATCTCAGCGGCAAGCAGCTCTATCAAGCTCTTCTTCCTCTTCGACTAATCCAAGTCTTCCCATGGGGGAGAGGATGCAAGGGGTCAGTGAACCGTTTAGGGGTTTGGCTTATGCTCCATCTTCTCTAGTCGGCCATGTCTTGGAGTAGGGTGCCGATGTGGACGATGTGGATGATGAGCCCTCGGCCCTTCCTACTGGAGTTTATAGTGAACCTATTGTCAAGGAGTCAACCGAGCCGGTCTGCGTGCCTACTCCGGCCGAGCACGATGCCTCATCAGTGCCACTATTTTTTTCGTGGAGCCCGCACTAGTCCCTTTTGTAATTTTGGTCGAGGGGAGTTCTGGAGGTTGGAAACCAGTGGAGGCTCAAGCGGTGGACGTCACAGTGGTGGCGGCACCAATGGATGCTTCTCGTATGGGGACTCCTGCACCTGAGGCCCCTATGGGCCCACTGGGTGCTCTGCCGCTATCGATATCTGAGGTGCCTTCTGCTTGTTCTGGAGCATCAACACCAAAATTGAGGCCCCGATCTGCTTCCTCGTCCAGGATCCCTTTGAGCATTGCTTCCTAGGAGATGCACTACATTGAGGTACGCTTCGAATAGCTCTTCACTTTTTGCTGGAGTTGACCTGGCTTAATCTCTTTCTCTTTCTTCATTTGTAGGACAATTAGATGGTACAAATTTTGCCGACCTGCTTGCACCAATGATCATCTAGGATTCGTTGGCTGGAAGGGGAGGTCCACTACTTGATCCAGATACGTGTCGACCCGAGTGTGTTCAGGAAGATGCAGGGGCTGGGTGGAGCCGCCACCTTCGATGATTTTAGAATTTGTGTTATTTAAGGAAACAAATTAAGGTTTGTCAAGTGGGTTGAGGAACATGAAATATCTTAGTGATTTTGGGTAAAGAAATTGATCATATATTTCAGGGCTTAGGATTCGTTAATGTCCTTGGTCGAGAGTGCATGGACAAATAAAAATGTTAACCTAGGTCTATTCTAAACTTTTTGTTTTATAAGTTGTCAGAACAACAAAATGTGAATACCAGAGATTCGTGTAGAGCTTTTGATGGCACCTATGCAAATACTTCTGATGTTTTAAGAGCACTTCAATAAGTGGCCCAATTTGTAGACCAAACCATTAACATCTTGATTCACAGTTCTTGGAAGGCAAAGACACCAGCTTCTATCGCTTCAATACTCAATAGAAATGGATAGTCTAAGCAATACCTATACATCGACAACTATAGGGACAATATCTCCAATGGGCTAGAAGATCTCTAGACGATATTATATTTATCTCCAGCTAGAGCATTAAGCCTAATAGTGTATAGCTCAACATGATAAGCGACAATTTTAGAACCTACGTGGAACTTTCACCATTCTTGATCAAGAGGCATAGGTCTCATCTCTTACCAACGGAGGTAGTGTAGATATCATAGTTATTATATTCTACAATGATTGAAATTTAGTTTAACATATTTTGTGTCATTTTTGTTTTTTCTTTTTCATTTCATGCATCCTTTAAAGGCTGTTTTGAAACTTAGCACAACTGGTATCCATTCTAAAGAATAGAGGTTACTTTATTTAGTCTCGATTAAAAGTAACTAAACGTACGCATCTGTGGGGTTAGTGTTGTACGTTAGACATCTATTCAGAATAAGTATAGAAAGTGTAGGAACTTTGATAGCCAATTTGGGATAGGATAGTCCGCGGTCAAGAACATCCTTAATGATTTAATTTCTTTTCGAAAAGGTCATGTAAACATTCTTAGATTGGCAGATCAGACATTAACTATATTAAGGCCAAGATATTGTTATCAGTATTCGGGACACTTAGGGATTACTTTGAGAACACTTGAGATGACAGGGAAATTGGGGATTATTTGTCGGAATTTGAGGCCTATTTTTATATGATCAACTTTATGGTTCAAGTTTTTGAGTGGATAGGACGACATGCCTAGATGATCTTAATTGGGAAGAAAGCATATCCGTAAATTTATTAATGGACAAAGCAGTTGTTGATTGGACTTGTAACGCTCGATCCCTACTTAATTTATTTGATATTATTAGCTTATTTTGGGTATAATGAAAATAATTATAATAAAAATTTAAAGAAAATTTTGGAAAAGGAAAGTAGGTTTGGCGTTTGAGGCGTAACTCATGCACAATTTGGACAAATTGGGTGTGCTCGAGGAGTGTCTTTAGAGCGCTCAAGTATCTTTCATGCAGATTGTAGGGTCTTGTATCTTGACTTGTATGTTTTGGAGAGAGTGGGAATTTTAACTTTGAAAGGTTATACATTATTTGGGAGCGTTGACTATTAGGTTCATGACAGTAAGGATTTATCGGGTAATTGAAGATAGAGGAATTCAATAATGAAGGATCGAGGAGTAATGAATTATGTAGTCCCGATGAAATTTTGGATAACAATACCTTATTGCCAACTATGTCGACGATGCGGAAGAGTCGGTAGGAAAGGCAAAATTGATAATGATTAAGGATGACTCATAGATTAAGCCTTGAGTCGACTTACTTATGTAGGAGAGTCGAGTCAGAATACAACATGAATTTTGATGACTAGGAAAGGGGATGAAGTGATTTGGGGTCACCCCACTGAGCATCAAAACCAAACCCAGAGCTCGAACTATGTTTCTCCCCAGTCCCACCTTCCCCGAAGACCAATTCACATCCCAGCTATTTCCAATCCCATTCCCAAACAACTTGCCACTCGAGTCAATACCCCCGGCTGTCGCCATGAAATCCGAGCAGTTCGCCGAGTATGTAGTACTTGTAACATTGAAGGGTTTCCAACTATGCCGCTAAAAGGTGTTGTGCAGGAGTCGATTGAGTGCCGAGAAGGTAGAGCTCTTTGAGGGACTGGGATCTTCTCTCCCTCTTCTTCTTCTATTTTTGAAGTGATTTTTGAGGTGGTCGAGTTAATTTTGCTTTTAAGATGAAAATTCAATTCTGACAAAACTACTGAAGTCCAGCATCTCTGATTTTGCTTATATAAGCTTTTTATTCGCGAGTCCTCCTTCTCACTTGTTGGTGGGTAACGGGCGGCCTACTTACCAAAATACAAGAACAGTTTCCACCTGTTGGGCAGAATGGGCGGCCAATTAATAAGGTACAATGAGCACTGTAAAGTAGAGACAGGAAAAGAGAATCGAACACCAAATTTTACGTAAAAAATACTTCTAAATTAAGGAAAAAACCATGGGATACTAAGTCCATAAAAAATCACTAAGTAAAAGAAAATTACAGGAGGTGAAAATAAGAACAGAACAAAAGTAAACAAAGGCTCTCTCACTTTGTTTTCACTCACAGCTCTCATTCTTTTTACTTTCACTCATCTGTTACACTATCTCTCAACTTGGCCGGTGTCTTCTCATTCTTCTTGCACTTACCTTATCACTTCTCCTCTACCTTCGCTATATACAAAGTGTGCATACATATACACACGCCCCTCACCATAACTTGCTGGTTAGTGCCTGACTTCGATATGCACTGCATGCGCACACAGTCCTACAACCGGGCGCGCATGTCTTCTCTGGAACCGATCAGCCTTTGAAGTCCGAAAATGACTTCTACCAACCACCCAAAGGGTAGGTCAACTCAGTATACCTTTTGGGCATGGCAATTAGTTCAAATATCCCAAATACGACATCAACTCTCGTTGTTCGTTGCTTCACATTAGCCCGATCAACCACCGCTGTTGACGGTCGAAGTAGCCCATCCGTTCCTTGGGCGACTCTGACTTATGAGAAATTGACATTTTGTGGGGAAGAGTTGGCCAAAGAAGTTGACTCGGTTGACTTTGTTGACGAAATTTCTTCCTTCAATACGTTCGTGCTCTATTTAAGTCTAAGGATTTTCCACGTGGAGTGATCCCAAGAAACTTCCCATCACGATCGTGGGAAGTTAAGTCCATCATCCCGGCCAGTCTGCAGCATGCCTCATTCTTCCTTTTCGGTAGAATTTTAGTCATCATGTCTACCCCGTTTTCTTCATTGCTAACCTTATCTAGTGACAGTAGACTATCCTCAAGTATATCTCTTACCTAATGATATTGCACATCAATGTGCTTTGATTTGGAATGAAATGAGGAGTTTTTGCATAGATGAATGACACTCTGATTATCACAGAGTACCACACATCTTTCCTGTTCAATGCGCAATTTTTGAACGAATTCCTTCATCCATAACATTTCCTTGCAGGCCTCCGTCATTACGATATACTCGACTTCAGTAGTGGATAGGGCCATGAGACTCTACAACTTAATTTAAGAGTGAGCCTAAGTAAATTTCACCAAGTAACCTGAAGTAGATTTGTGCGAGTCTATGTCGCCGGCCATATCAGCGTCCGAATAGCCCACTAGTTCGGGCTTATCGCTTCCAATACACAGGCACTTCGAAAACACAGGCACCTCTTGAAAGTTTCTCAGATATATTTTAGAATCCACTTCACTACAAACCAGTGCTCCTTCCCTGGATTAGACAGAAGTCAGCTAACTGTCCCAATAGCATGAGCTATATCCAGTATAGTGCACATGGAGGCATACATCATACTTCCCACAGCTGAGGAGTAGGGTACATCTCTCATGTATTTCTTCTCGTTATTTGAGGACGGACATTGACGAGTGCTTAACTTATGGTGGTTTGCCAATGGTGTGCTCACGGGTTTTGACTTGTCCATATTGAATCATTGGAGCACCTTCTCAATATAGCTTTCTTGCGACAGCCACAACTTTCTTGCCCCTCGATCGCGTGTGATTCTGACTCCCAAAATTTATTTCGCCGATCCAAGGTCTTTCATAGCAAATGACCGCCCAAGTTGCTCTTTCAACTCCTTTATCCAAGCACCGTTGCGTCCAACGATTAACATGTCATCTACGTAGAGGAGAAGGATAACAAGTTCATCATCATAAAACCTCTGTACGAGTACGCGGTGATCACGAGTGGTCCGTCGGTATCCTGGATAGGCCATGACCAACTCGAACTTCTTGTACCACTGCCTCGGAGCCTACTTTAACCCATACAGGCTTTTCCTTAGATGACAAATCAGTTGCTCATTTCCTTTAGCCTTGAACCCTTCCGATTGTTCCATATAAATTTCTTCTTCTAATTCACCATGAAGAAAAGCTGTCCAAACGTCCATCTGCTCCACTTCCAAGTTCCGGGTGGCTACCAATCTCAGCACAACCCTTATGGAAGATATCTTTACCACTAGAGTAAAAATTTCATCAAAGTCAACTCCCTTTCGTTGACTAAAGTCTTTCACCACTAGCTTCTCCTTATGTCTTGGCTGCATAGTGCCTTCGGGAGTCTTTAATCGAAAGACCCACTTATTCTTTAAGGCTCTCTTCCCCTTAGGAAGCTTGATTAGGTTGAATGTGTGATTTTTATGAAGAGAACACATCTCCTTCTTCATGGCTTCCAGCCACTTCTTATTCTCATCCTCCATAGCCTCTTCATAAGTTTTAGGCTCTTCGGTATCAGTGAGTATAATATATTTATTGGGCGACAAACGGATGGACGGCCGTCTGTTTCGTGAGGATTGTCTAACAGGCAGATCCTTGGCCGGTTGAGGGATGACTTCATTCTGACCTTCAGGAGTCATTATTTCTTCTTCATTACAGTCGACCACCTCAGGACCATTGTCCTCATCTTCCAGAGGTACCGGACGGACAACTTCGACACTTACTTTGTCCGTTCGCTCACCATAACACTTTGCCTTCCTGCCAATGTCTTCAATCGTCTCATTTTCAGCGAAGGTTACGTCACTTGACCGGATGAGTCTTCTAGTAGTTGGATCATAGAACCGGTAGCCCAGCTCATCCTCCACATAGCCCAGAAAGACACACTGCATCATCTTTGGCTCCAATTTTGTCTTTTCGTCTCTCGAAACATGTACGAATGCTTTACACCCAAGCACCCGTAAATGATCATAGGACGGCTCTTTACTCGTCCATATCTTTTTCAGCACTTCACCCATCAAAGGTTTACTGGGTCACCTATTTATGATGTAGGCCGCTGTCCTAAGTGCCTCAGCCTAGAAGGATGCAGAAAGTTTGACTTCCTAAAGCATACAACGTACTCTCTTCAGAAGTGTACGATTCATCCGTTCTACCACTCCATTCAACTGTGGTGTCTTTGACGGTGTCTTCTGATACCTAATACCATGTGACCGGCAGTGGGCATCAAAGGACCCTATTTACTTACCGTCGCTGTCGCTTCGGACAGTCCTCATTCTCTTCCCCGTCTATCGCTCAATAAGGGTGTGAAATTCCTCAAATACACCAAGGACCTAGTCCTTCGACTTCAACAAATAGACCCATAATTTTCTGGAACAGTCATCAATGAAAGAGACAAGATATTGAGCTCCACCAAATAACTTTTTTTTAAATGGTCCACACACATCTGTGTGGATGAGCTCAAGCAGTTCTGCATTTGGGGCGGATAAGTCTCCATGAAACGAGACTCTCCTCTATTTGCCGGCCAAGCAGTGAGGACACGTCCTTAATCCGTTCTCCTTTTCTCCTGTAATAAGGCCTTTCCTAGCCAGATGACTCAATCCGCGTTCACTTTGTGGCCCAACCTCCTGTGCCATAAGTTCTTGGTTTCCTTGTTGGTAGTAGTATTTACATCTCTGGTTGTTGCGAATGCCTTCATGATGTATAGGCTGGAGCACCTTTTTCCTCTTGTCACTACTAGAGAGCCTCTGGCAAGTTTTCACTCAGTTTCATCGAAGGTGCTACAATAACCGTTATCATCCAGCCGACTTGCTGAGATAATATTAAGCCTGATGTCAAGAACGTGTCTAACGTCCTTTAATATCAGGTTCGTCCCATTATTGGTGATCAGCACAACGTCACCCTTGCCAACAATTTAGGATGTTCCTTCATTACCCATCCTTATCACTTCAAAGTTTCATGGAGTGTAAGGTATGAACAACCCCCTTTTTAACGTGGCGTGCAAGGTGGCACTAGAGTCAATCGCCCAGCGGGACTCTTTATCCGTCAGGTTTGCCACGTGTTCTTCACATGTCACCAGGAGGTCGCCTCCTGTGACTACTGAGACGGAGGACTTGTCCTCACTTCCTCCCTTTTCTCCTTTCTCCTTCTCGGCGTTCTTGCGCTTTCAATTGAAGTACTACTTCTTGATATGGCCCTTTTTGCCACAATGATGTCACTCAAGGCTTTGGTACCTTGAATGAGATTTGCTCCATCCCTTCTCTCCGGGCTTCTGGCTTCAATTTTTGCTTCATCCCCTGGACTCGGTCACAAGTACTTAACTATGAGAAGACGTCAAAGCCCCTTGTGACCGCCTTGACTAATTCATGAGTAGGGAGGCGATGCTTTCGTCCAATTTGAGAGTGTCTTTCCTAAATTACAACGTGGTGACAATATGATCATAAGAAGCTAGCAGAGAGGCCAGCAACACCAATACCTTATCCTCCTCCTTAATTATCTCATCAAGGGCGGACATTTGTGATATAATCCGATTAAAGTCGTCCAAATACTTCTCAAAACTGCCACCTTCTGACAACCGCAGGCCATAAAACTATTTCTTAATATGAAGCTGGTTGTCAAGGATTTGGACTTGTATCGGCTTTCAAGCTTCTTCCACACCTCCGCCGGATCAGTCAAGCCAAGGACCTCCTGGAGCGTGTTGTCCGCAAGGCATAGTTTGATAGTGCAATTAGCAAGACCTCGTTTATCTTGCCAGTCCTCCTCTGATAGGCTTTTCGACTTATCTTCCTTCTTCTTCAGTGCTTTGATTGTTCCTTCTCTCATCAAGATGTTCTTCACCATCTCCTGCCAAAGGATGAAGTTGCCCTATCCATTGAACTGTTCTACACTGAATGGCAAGTTCTTTGAGGATGATGACACCATTCAGACGGATTTGTCAACCTCTCTCTGATACCACTTGTTGGCGGGTAACGGGCGGCCTACTTATCAAAATACAATAACAGTTTTTACCTGTTGGCCGGAATGGACGGCCAACTAATAAGGTACAATGAACACTGTGAAGTAGAGATAGGAGAAGAGAATCAAATATCAAATTTTACGTAAAAAATCCTTCTAAATTAAGAAAAAAACTACGAGACACTAAATTCACAAAGAATCACTAAGTATGAGAAAATTACAGGAGGCGAAAATAATAAAACAGTAAAAGTAAACAAAGGTTCTCACTTTGTTTTCACTTACTGCTCTATTTCTTTTAACTTACACTCCTCTGTTACACTATCTCTCAACTTAGCCGGTGTTTTCCCCTTCTTCTTGCTCTTGCCTTATCACTTCTCCTCTACCTTCGCTATGTACAAAGTGTATATACATATACACACACCCCTCACCATAACTTGGTGGTTGGTGCTCAACTTCCAAGGTCTGCTTGCATGCGCACGCCTGGTCTTGTAGCAGGCAGCGCATGCCTGATCATGTAGACTGATCAGCCTTTGGAGTCTCAAGAATGACTTCTACCAACCATCCAAAAGGATATGTCAATTGTACACCTTTTGGGCATGACAGTTGTTCAGATCTCCCAAATACGGCATGTCAACTCTGTTGTCCATCGCTTCACATTAGCCGATCAACCACACCGTTGACCGGTCGAAGTAGCCTGTCCCGCTCCTTCAGACGACTCACAACTTATGACGGTCAACATTTTGACCGAAAGAGTTGACAGGAAGAGTTGACTTCGGTCAAATTTGTTGACCGAAATTTCTTCCTCCCAACACATTCGTGCTCTGTTCAAATCCTAAGGACTTCCACACGAGAGTGATCCCAACATCACCAACAGTCTTCTTATCGGCCCATTTTCTTCTTTCTCTTAACTAGATTTTAAAGGCCTTGCTCAGACAATTTTTGTGCAAGCCATGGCAGTCGGATATGAATCATTCCATAACCTGCAATTTAGTACATCAAAAACGACAGAGAAAATCAACATTGAGAAAGATAGGAAGAGAAAAGGAAGGATGGACTGCTTAAGAGTGCCGATAGAAGAGTAGTTGCCGGCCTTTTTGTTGTAAGCCACGAAAGGGTCATAGATGGAGTTGGAAAGTCAGAGAGGCCTTTGTTAATATGAGAGAGGTGAATGGTTAGATGATTTTTAATTGAAGATGAAGGCTCTCGTTCAAGAGGAGTTGTCATATAAACGGAGCTACTCACTTGAAGTTATTCCCAGCATCTATGCACACACGGAAAGCGCTTTGGTCAAAGAATAAGAGTACAATTAGGCATCTTTGATTAAAATAAAGTGCCAAATACTAAAGATGCAACAAAGGCCTCATATGAGGTTTTGATATGATAGTTTTATTAATATGTCTTATATTGTCTCGATTTATAAGTAAGACCTTTTATTTTTTAACATTGATGTATAACTTAAGTCTTTCCTCAAAGTATCATAATACACCACCAATTATCCTATTTCCTTAGGAATTGCCTAAATAGGTGCTGAAGTTAGACGATCCTTTGATTCTTAGAAAATCCTTTCATAATTGTAATCCAACATAACATTACCTTCTGTTAGGTTAGACAATCAAATGCACCACAATCATTGATAAAATTTAACAAATCTTCTATAATATCAGCTTAACCCAAGGAAATTACGTATCTCAATGAAATTAGTCGGTTGCTTACAGTTTATGACAAATTCTATTTTCTTTGAATCAACTGCAATTCCTTTTTTTTCTAAATAATGTGATTTAAGAAGGTCATTACTTCGAGTTAAAACTCATATTTCTTCAACTTCATGAATAATTGTATTTCTCTAAGAGTTTTTGAGGCAGTTCTCAAATAAATCTCGTGCTCCTTATGATTCTTTGACTAGATCAAAATGTCATGAATAAAAACTACCAAAAAAGGGTCCAAATACAGTTTAAATACCTAAATTATCAAATTCATAAATATTGTAAGGGGTTAGCCACATCAAATAGCATTACTGAAAATTCATCATTGTCATACCTCATTTGAAAAAATTACCTTCATTATGTCATTCTTCTTGATCAAAAATTAATGATACTTTAAACGACAATCAATCTTAAAGAAAATATCCACTCATTACAATTGATCATATAAATCATTATTTATTTACAAGAGATATTTATTCTTAATTGTGGTATTATTAAACTCTTAATAATTAAATATAATCTCATCATTTCATCTTCCTTTTTAACAAATAGTAGGCGAGCACTATAAGATGACACACTTGATCTTATAAATCCCCTATCCAATAACTTTTGTACTTGTTCTTCAATTTTCTTAATTCCAAAGGAGCTATCCCATGCCAATTTTTAGAAATCGACATGTATTTGGGCACCAAGTTAATAGCAAATTTAATCTCTTAACTTGATGGTAAACCTAGCAGATCTTTTGAAAATATACTTATAAATTTTTGCACCAACGATATCTCCTCAAAAGGCACGTTATGGCTTTCGACATAGGTGACACAGTCAATATAGACTCGACACCTATCCCGTATTAAGTTACATGCATGAAATGTGAAAATTTAATATACCAACAGTTTCTTGAAAGAAAAATAAAAATCATTATCATTGCAAGAAAATCTTTTTAAAAAAACTCTTGTTGAGTCCTTATTGTTATGAGTAGTAATATAGTTAGGCCCTTTTAAGTGAAAAAAGATACCCACTAATACCAGCATTATTACACTTTTCGTTCAGATTAAAAATATAGATAATGATAATTAGGAGACAGCAAACTCTTATTATTTTTGACGAGTAGGATATGGATAAAGAAGCTCTGTCTATTGAGATTAATTTTCATTTTAATAAAAAAGTTTGATAGCCATATTTCTACTAGTTTTATTGAACATTTGAAATATTGACACGATGTTATTGCCACATAAGATAGTAAGTAATGTAAAATGCATAACACAGTTAAGTGGATATTGAAAATATACAAACGACATTTAAATTTTTGAGGTCTCCATCAAATTTTATTTTTTAAAATATTTTGAATATTATTTATTTATTGTTCGACGCTTTTATAAATTTCAGTGAATTTTAACATTCCCCCTACTCCATACCTTGAAACAAAACATTGATAATTCTACCATCTAATGAGTTAATAAATATCTATAATTGAACATAGCGATGATGTAAACTTTTTTAAGCAGTTAATTTAAAAATTTTACCCTTTTTTTTGGAAAATAAGAAACTATTTCCTGGGCTGCTAGCATTGTCTTCGATGGACTTTGTAACCAAAGTATTATGTCATGCATTGCGTACTTGGAAAACTCAGCTACGTCAAGGCTTACGTACAGCAGACAGAAAAGTAAAGCCCATCACATATTTGATTGCAGCCTCTGATGCGCTATAAATGCATGACTTAAAAGGCCTCACACCTTCAGAAAATTTAATAATTGATTCGCTTTGATCCGAAGAGATGGAAGGGGCAATCGGCACAGGAGTCGAAAAGAGGTACAATTAAATGTTATATTTATTTAGTCTGTACAATTAAATCTTATATGCAATCAGATTGTTATTTTGAATTTATTCCAAATTTTGATATTTAGATACCATTAACAAATGAATGGTAAAGTTTTAAAAAAATTAAAAAAAAAAACTATTTTAAATTTATTTATATGATACAATACCTACCATTGGATACAAATCTAAGGGGAGAGAATGGGGTAGGAGGTAGCATTGATCGACATGCCAGAGGATTGATATTTATCAATTGGAGATGAAAGGTGAGCATTTTATATTTTTATTGAAAAATTTTTTAATTTTATATTTTAACGTTTGAGTAAAGGAGATTTTCTTTTTCCTTTTTTTATTTTCATTTTAATTTTAAGTGGGTTTTATTTAATTTAATAAAGCAAGGTTAATTTTACCCATTAATAATTTTCATATCAAATTGATATATTTAGATTCTAGTTAGCACCAAAATAACGAATTCACTTGCTGAATTAGTTCATTTCTAAATTGTTAAGAAAAATCTTAATTTGTAAAATGACATTTTATCTTTAATAATTTTGCCTCTCTCTCTCTCTCTCTATATATATATATTTTCTTTTATAATAAAACCACTTTGTAAGATTGACCAAATTTTTGAGTATATGATTTTACTAGTAAAAACTATTCATTAGATAAATTTAGTAACAGCACTGAGTATTAAATTTATGATTGTGAACCCAATTATAATGTCCCAAATTGATCTTATCAACTATGTTAATATCTAATTCCTTCAAATAGCCGACACAAAATTGATTAAGTTATTTTTTCATCTTCTCATTCTTCCAATCCTATTTCCTTATGAATCATGGGGTATCGCAGAATTGCAGTTGTAACAGGAGGTAATAAAGGGATTGGACTAGAAATATGCAGACAATTAGCTTCAAAAGGAGTTACGGTGATTCTAACGGCTAGGGATGAGAGGAGAGGCCTTGAAGCTGTTGAAGGCCTCAAAGCTTTCGGACTATCTGATATCATTTTTCATAAACTAGATGTAGTTCAACAATCTAGTGCTGCTTCTTTGACTATTTTTATCAAGCAACGTTTTGGGAGACTTGACATCTTGGTAATTGATTTCTTTTAATGCTTTGAATTACTTTACAATTTAAATTCTAATAAATAATTTAATTTTAAGATTGATATAATAAGAAATACACCCATTAAAAACAAATTACTTAAACATATGACAAAATTAGTTGTACCTTTGGATGGGGATGCAAACATACATCTAGGAGGAATTCGACCGATAAGTGGCTCATTGCTCACATAAGTTGATGAGGTAATACCTTACCAAATCAATGATTAGTATATGGAGGATGATTAATTGAGTTTTAATTTGAAGGACTAGGACGATATTTCACTTTCATGGCTCTAAGACCCGTATCATCGTGAGTGATGGTAGAATTGAATCCAAGATTAATTATGTTTCAATTGATGGACTTGTATTAGTAATAAGCTAATTTGAGTCCCCTAGAAATAAATATTTGACATTTTAGTTGGTACTTTTAATAACTACTATATTTATAGCTAAAATCAAAAATCTAAAATCAAACCAAACTTTTAGAACCATGAGAGGATTTTTCAATTCTTGGTTCGTAAGATCAAAGAAGTCACTAAATCAAATAGAATAATAAAGGTAAATTTATATTATAATAAGATTTAGAATTTTATTATTATTCTTGGTCTACAAAATTGGGATATTCTTCCACTCTGTTAGCCCTAGGGCTTGGATCATCTTGCTTAGAGAGTGAAATCTAATGCTACTTTGATTGACGTTTTTAGCCGTGAACATGCAGTGGAAGCACTCATTTGAAATTTAGAGTCTTGCCTTTAGATTTAATCATTTGAGATTTGAGATAGTACTTATAGTTATTAGTGTGTTTGTCATTAAAACCTATATATCATATTAAGACTACTTCTTTGCGTCTAATTTGCCACCACTTATTGTTTTGTGTCGGTATCCATATTAGAGTCCATGTTTCTTACTTGCCACAACATATTTGAGCTTACTTGTGTTTGTCTATACTAGAGAGCTTATTCTATGATTTATTCAAGTTAGCATTTTTGAGTTTATATTCAGTCAGAAAACACTATATGACATGCAGGTAAACAATGCAGGAGTATTGGGAGTAAAAATCGAAATTGAAGATCAAAATAGTTTTAGACAAGCTATTGAAGATGTGAGTTAATTATTTTTCATGTTGTGTATATATATATAGTAAGCTTGATATGAAACTAACCTAACATTTTTTTACACTGTAAATGAATCGACATAGTTTGAAGTGAATCCCGAATTGCTAGGACAAATGCTGAAGCAAACTTATGAAACAGCAGAGCAATGTTTATGCACAAACTATTACGGAAACAAACAAGTGACTCAGGCACTTCTTCCCCTTCTCCAACAATCAAATTCTGCAAGAATAGTGAACATTTCTTCCTCCTATGGACAGCTAAAGGTATACACTTGCATATATAATTATAGGAAAACTAAGTTATATTTAAAGACATATAAGCATATATCGATATTTTAGGTTTCGATTAATATACGAAGCTCCCGCTATGTGTAGGATTTAGTAAAAGGCACGATCAATTTCGGGTCTATCTATCATATATTGTTTTACATCATATTATATAAAAGGTCATTTTTATGATTTAATTCCATAATCACCTAATTATATTGCAATAACTCTGAGATTATATTAAATATTTGTTTTAACATACATGGAGAATTTGTAAATATTTAAAATTCAATGGTAATATTACTACTATTGATAAATGTCTTTGCTCAAACTAAAACAAGTATTCTCATAGATCAAATGTATAAAAATATATTGTCTTTTGCCTCTTTTTGAAGCTTTGCTTAGTTTCAAAATTTTAAGTTTACATACACTTAACATTCTTTAAATATTATTATGTAAAATTTTTAGAACATTATTTTTTTATACATTTTTTCCATAATAGGATTCAAAATGATGTCATTTATATATGTCAATTACTATTAAAGGGATAACACTCGGCAACTTAAAAGTGACATAATATAAATATGAAAATTTTCAAATCTATGACCGTTTTCATGTAATCAATAATTACCCCAAACCTTAAGGCATATGTCGATAAAAATCTTAACCGCAAAACCTTTTCCTTTTCTTTTGCATAACTTTTCCTAATAATAATATAAATGTTTCATGCAGTATATTTCAAATGAAAAAGCACTCCAAAAGCTTAGTGATGCTGACGGGCTCACAGAAGACAAAGTGGATGGGATAGTAAAGGATTTCCTAGAGGATGTCAAGGAAGGTCAAATTGAAAACAAAGGGTGGGCCAAACAATTATCAGCTTACAATGTGTCAAAAGCAGCTGTTAATGCTTATACTAGGATTCTGGCAAAGAAGTACCCTAATATATCAATCAATGCGGTTCACCCTGGCTATGTGAGCACAGATATGAACTTCCATGTTGGGATCTTGACTGTCGAAGAAGGTGCAAGAGGTGCTGTTATGCTGGCTTTGATGCCTGATGGTGGGCCATCTGGTCAATATTTTGATAACACAGAGGAATCATCCTTTTGATAATGTGTGGCATTCCTACTATGAAAGCTTAAATATGCATATTTTATAAAATGAGAGAAGTAGAAAATAAATAAAATTCTAAATACCGATAGTCAATCAAAAGAGATGAGATATTTAGAGTCTTAATAGAACATTCATTGAGTTTTAGGTGTTTGAAAAATGTGATTTTAACATGAAATATTACCGTCGTTATTACTTTTGTGATATAACTATATAAGAGATAAATATTTATTTTTATTGTAGTGTATTTTGTCACGAATTCAAACCAAATAGGTCAACTAAATAATTAATTATAATTTTTAAAATTTTAAATTTTAAATAAATTTAACAAAATAAATACGACCTACTCTACAATTATCATAAGAGAGGTAATAATTTAATTAAAAATTATAAATCAAACAAATTATAATATCCTAACTTTCTCAAAATATATTCATGGACCTATAATCAATCAATTTTAATATCCAATCACATCAAATACTTATTTAAATCATAATAAAACTAAAACTCACTAAATTAGACGAATAGTTGATAAATCACGTCCTTATTCCTACAATATATCCGAACCTTCAATCCTAAATGGGTAAAATAGAAAACGTGAGCCGACCGCTCAACAAATATCATATTTAAATAAAAGAAATCCAACAAATCAGAGGGATGATCAAATGGATGAATAACCAATCAAATAATAGAATAAATTTAATTCGCTGATATAATAAATCCAATAGAAATCTAATATTTAAAATTTAATAGTAGTCTAATACTCAAATTAAACATCTAAATTCAAAATAAATGTTCAAACTAGAAAAATACTCATTATGACGTATATATATAAACAAAATAGAAGTGATCTTGATCAATTTCAATAGGCAAATAACCAATTTTAAAGTCAAATCCAAATCTAAATCTAAGTTAAAGTCGAGGTCTGAGTCTAAATTCAAAGACCGATCATCATGTGATTTGGGGCAAAATCCGATAGTCGAATAGTCTAATAGCGTGCGCAGAAGTCGAAGTAGCATCGCAACAGAGTCCAAATGTAATATTCCAAATTAAAAAAATAAAAAATATTTATAAGTTAGTTTCAATAATTATTTGTAATTACTTTTAGGCTTAAAATCTTATAATTGGACTGACATTTAGTTCTAATAAATTAGATGGATTAATAGATTGGGCCTGAATATTTGAATCGTTAATTAAAATTTAGATTAAATAGTGAACTAATTATTCGTTGACGATATATATATATATAAATGAATAAATGAAATATTTGAAATTTAGGTTAAGGTATTAAATAGCGGTAATTAGATAACTAACTAAATAAAAAATATTTTAAAGAGAGATAAATAAATATACATAAATAAATATATTAGAAAAATACTAATAAATAATAATGATAATAATAATAATAATAAATATATTAATAAATAATAATAATAATAAATGTATTAATAAATAATAATAATGAAAATAATAATAATAAATATATTAATAAATAGTAATAATAATAATAATAATAATAATAATAATAAATATATTAATAAATAATAATAATAATAATAATAATAATAATAATAATAATAATAATAATAATAAACAGAAAAAGAAAAGAGAAAAACGGGGAGAGAGAGAGAGAGAGAGAGGAGGGAAACGAACGAAGGAGGAGAAGAAGGAAGGAGGAAGAGGAGGGAAAGAAAAAGAAAGAAAAGAGGAACGGCGAGCGAGATTTGCGGCAATGAGAAAAGAAAGAGTTGATTTTCCTTTCGTTATTTAAGGAGAAGTTGAGGAAGGTAGTGGGAGAACAAAACCCTAGCAGTCGTCGTTGTTCTTCGCCGCTGCCGCTGCCATCGAAGTCGCCGTCGTCGATACGTGGAGTTGCCGCCATTGCCGGAAGAAAAGCAAGGATTGAGGCAAGTGAACCTCTGATATTGTTTCCATTTCAAATCATAGATAAATCCTCATGAATCCCTCTCTTCCTTTGTATTTCTTGGCTGTGTGCTGTTTTTAATTCGAAGCCGATTTGAATATGTCAACCTCTCTCTCCTTAAATCCACTATGCATGATGTGTAAATTTGAGTTGTGGGTGTGCGTTGGAAAATTGATGAGGAAACCGAATGTAGTCTGTGTGTGACCGATTCAAAAATTGGGTGAGAAAACAGAGGGCTTCGTGCTCTGTTTTTCGGTCGAGAATGGGTGGTGAACGGTGGATAATAGTTGGGGTATTTGTTATGCTCTGTATGGGTAAACGATGGGAATTGGGTGTGTATGGGAGTAGGAAGCAGTGTGTGCTGTGTGTTGTGTGCGTGCGTTGGAGCAGCAGAGCTGCTGAGTGTGTGTGTGCGTATGGAATGAGAAGCAGTAATCTGCTGTGTGTGCGGTGTGTATGTGGGTGTGTTGGCCTGTGTGTGTGTATGGATTGAATCAGCAGTGTGTATGGCGCGTGAAGTGTTCGGTTATGGCAGTGAAGGCGTGTGCACTGGATGCGTGTGTGCTCTGTGTGAGCTGTGTGTGCGTCTGCGTGTGTGTGGAGAGCACAGCAGAAGCAGCTGCGTGAAGGGTGTGTGCGTGCGTGATGGGTTGGTGAGTGTCGTGTGTGGTGTTGGGCCGTGGATTGGGCCTCTTGGTGTGGGTATGTGTTGGTATATATGTGTTGGTATATATATATATACGGTGGTATATGTATGTATATATATATGTTGTAATGTATTTGGATACATATGTATATGTATGTATGTTAATTTGTGGTTATATGTGGATGTATGAGAATAAAGATGATAAAGAGTATAGAGGATATTTATAGTTTTTATACATTATATGTATAAAAATATATTGGCCGATGTATAGAATGGTATTAATTGTATAAAGAAATAGATATAGCCAATTAATTTGTTGGAACCTTGTAGAATTAATTGGGGATGAAAAGTGAAATAAAAAAATACTGTTAGCATTAATCGTAGGCATCGCTCCGGAATAAAATAAAAAAATAGTGAGGTAGTTGAGCTAATCATATATTGATCCATGTATTCCCTTTGAACGTCCTGAGATATATTCCTTTGTGTTGGATTTGATTGTGTAGTGAAGTGCAGGCCAAGATTTGAACGACGTTTTGTTGTTGATGTTGCAAAGCTTTCTTTGCGTTATACTCGGTGTGTGAGTATTTGAATTGTTGGTTTCCTACGGTCAAGGTAAATGGAAGCGTATGAAAACCTTAAGATATCTAGTCGAATGGGAGGCTCCACGACCTTAGCGTGAATTCACACTTATCGATCTCGATTTACGTATCATGGTGATAATGAGGTATATTGTTTATTTTGAAAGGATGCTTATAACCATGTGACCATCGTAGGAGATGATATCAGGGATATCATTTGATGAGAGGTATCTCGGATGGTATCGGGATGTTACGGGTACAACCTTTGGGAGAACTGTAGGGATAGTTGGATACCATGGACAATCTCGTTGCACTTACCCAGCCACTGGGGGCGTAAATGCGCGCCTTTGGTTCACGGTTGGCAGAATAAGGTCCAATGAGATTCTTATTATCTCGTACAGTGGTGACCTCAAAATTGAGTTGATAATCAAATTCTTGATATTTCGTACAGTGAGTCAAGATGGATACTTATAACCTAGTGACCATCGTAGATGATGATATCTGGGATATCATTGGCTAGGGGTATCAGAGGTGGTATCGACATGCTACTGGTGTAGCCTCTAGGATGACTATAGGGATAGTTGGATACCATAGATAACCTCGTTACACTTGCCCAGCCGTTGGGAAGTAAATATGCGACCTTTGGTTCGCTATGGTAGAATAAGGTTTAAGGAGATTTATTGTGATGTTTCATCATTGTTGGTATCTCATGAGTTTGGGATTCGGTGAAATCCACGAGTTACGTTCGGTAGAATCCACGTGTCGAATTTTACGCTATCCAGATTTAGTGGAATCCATGTTGTTAATGTTATTTGCTGTTCAGGTCATTCGCGCTGACATTCGGATCAGGGAATCTCCACTCATTCGTGATATCGAATTCCAGGGAATTTTCGTTGTTTATTGGTACTCTTATTATCTTTGTGATATATGGGTCAATGATGACCTATTTTGCTTAGAGTCGTATTTACGACATGTTGTAATTTTCTTGGATATGGTAGATGGCTAGAGTGATGTTGGGATCTTTATGGTTAGTATTCGAGATTGTTGTCGTTATATACCGTTTTTAATTATTATCACTTACTGGGTTTTGGCTCACATTTGTGTTTTCTTGGCTCCAGAGTAGACAGATTGACATCAGGATCAACGAGATCACGTGGCTTTTGGGTAGCCACAAGATATAGGTAATATCAGAGTTCGAGGCTCTCCGGATGGAGATTTAAGATTTTTGATTTAGTTGTTCGAGTTTCGTTAGATTTTATTTATGAAAATTGATATTTTGGGACATCAATATCGTTTATTGAAATTATTATTATTACTATTATGGATATTTAATTTATGAAGCATTTATGATGATCATTGATGATATTTTGATGATGTTGAGTTCATTAATGATGTGTAATGTTATAAATTGTGAATGATTCGAGACTTTTATCATGACGGTTCGGGTCGGGTTCGAGAATCCAAGTTCGGGTCGCTACACCAAAGGTCCGGATCAAAAAATATAGTTAAAATTATTTGTACGAGACATACTAACGCCCATTTGTCGACAAAATCGACGAATTTCAAATCCAAATTCAAATCAAAATCCAATATAAATATATGTAGAAATATAAATAATGTATCAAATTTGAGTTTCGATTATTTAAAAACTAACTTGAGGAAGGCTCACACATACCTCCAATAACCTTAGGCCATATCAAATGTAAATTAGACTAACAAATATGGCCACTCATATACTCTATACTCATAAATAAGGTTGTTCATTATATTTTATCACTCGCGATTTTGGGTGTAATTCTCAAATTTGTTAGATATATTAAAACATCCAAATATATTATAAATTTAAATAAAATCATCTAAATAAAAAGAGTCACTATTCCAAATCTTTCCTACCAAGGAAAAGAAATTTTTAAATAAATCTCCCCGTAAGAAGTTGGTCAGGATATCCAATAATCCAAATTTAAATATAATAATCACAACCCAACACATATATGCGACTGCACGGCCTATGTAAAGTTTCATACTCATTTTCATATAAATATACTGATATAGAAATATACAGTATCCAATATGTTTTTTAAACTTTTAGAAAAATAATAAACCTTCCAAAATCATAAAATTCCGTCTAGAAACATCCAAATCAACGAATGAACCATACATGTATGTCAAGAATAAACAAAACAGGTGTATAAAAAAATACATACATGTTTGTAAAAATTTCAAACAATATCTAAAATATTTCAAATACTAGATCAGCCCAAAGAGGAGGTTTACAGATACTTACCTCCACTTTATTCCAAATAGATTTGTCAAAAGGATATTCCGAGGTACTCAAATTGGGCCTTTCTTTCTGCCGGTGCGCGTCACTTTCTCTCTCCTCCATTTCTCTCTCTGCTTCGTGCGCCTCATGCCTCTGCGTCTTCACGATGCTCCTTCACCGACGGTAGCCCCGGCACCAGCAATGGTGACAACCATAGTGGCAGCACCCAGTGGTGGCATGGTAGCAAATGGTGGCGCATGCAACCGTCGGTCCTCTCTTTCTCTCCAACACGTTTATTTCACAAAAGTCATCAAAATTTCAGTCGATCTCCACATAGTACATATATGTAACCCAAAAATCGACATCCATAAAGAGAATGGAAGGATTTACTTGCATTAATTTTACTAATTTTCTCTGGTAACGGCAACGAATAGATGGTGGCCGTTTTGCTTCAATTCGCAATTCCGCCCTCTATAAACTCCAGAGCACAAAATGGAGGGTAACTTCACGGAGATGGCTTCACCGGCTTCCATTTCTAACGTTGGGACCTCCGACGGCAGTAACAACGAAAGCTCGCGCTAGTCTTCCTCTCTCTCATCTTTTCACCTCTCTCTTCCTTCTTTCTCCCCAAAACCCATCTCCTGATTTCTTTCCTTTTTTTTTTGTTTTATTATATATATATATATATACGTTCATAAAAAAGTTACGACTTACATATAGCCGATCAATTTAAGTCCACAAAAATCTCATTTTTGTGAAAAATGAAAAGAAGAATGGAGAGAAACTGATATTAAATCTTTCTAGAAAAGAATGTTATTTAAGTATTTTATTTATGAATATTTTGTATTATTTATTTATAAATCCACACAATAACTTGAAAATTCAAATGTCATATTTAAGTTTAATACAATTTATATAAAATCAGCAAATAGTGTTACATAAGGAAACAAATTATTAGCTAAATAGACCAAAAAATGTGTAATATCCCGAATTTTTGTTTCGGATTAATTTAACATTAATTGTGATTTTAGATAATTTGTGCGTGATAAAAATTAATTTAATATTATAAAATTTAAAACGATTTTAGATCGTTTGGGCTATCGTCCGATGTGCGCTTGTGCTGTCGCCCAAATATTAATTTTAGTTTTAAAATAAAAAAATATAAATATATAAATATATTTTTATAAAATAGCATAGTTAAGGGTCCAATAATGAGTACACATATTATATTGTAAAATACATAAATATGTATTATTTTTATGTGATAGAGTATAATTAATAATTATATTTGACATATAATTTATTATCGTACGTTATGTAAAAATTTTGCACCACTCTCAACCTCTATGAGCCAAAATATTGGGAATTGAATTAATTAGTTAGCTTAAGAAAATAAATATAATAATAAATTTATCATTTAATAACTTTTATCAAATATCAAATGATTAATTAATCATAAAAATATTTATATTTATGATAAAAATGAATAAATATATTTGTAAAAAAAATTATAAGAATTAAAATGAAAAAATTGATTTTGTAACTCAACAAAGTCTTACATTTTTGGTACATTTTCTGATTTGATATTTTAAAATTACCAGATATATATTACAAATTTTATATTATTTTATAACTCTCTTAATTTCTAGTCGGTTATTGTAATATAAAAATATAATATTAATTAAACACCTAACTCAGTAATCATTATTGGCCTAAAACCGATTTAGTAAGGCTAACGTATACTTTTTCTTATTGACCTACGAAGTTCATTTTTGAAATATATTCGAAGATTGTTTATATTTTTGTAAGAAAATAAATTAGCATTGGAATAATTTTTTTAAAAAATAAATTACAACATAAAATTATAAAATTAAAGAATGTAAAGAAAAAATAGATGTTGTTTAGTATTATAATAAAAAAGGGAGAAGACATATACCTACTTTATAATATTTTTAAATATAAAATATGTAGAAGATTCTAGAATATTTGAAGGGTATGATATTTATATAGAATATTTTAAAAGGTAAACCTTTATTATTTATCGTAGAAGTTTGAAAGATAATATTAGCCATTGGTTGAGTAAGCTGTGTTATTGTATAAAGAGAAGAACTTTTCTTATGTGGGACAAATTATAGAAGGTAACTAAACTCAAAAAGTTAAATAATAAGCAACTAAATAAAGTCAAGTGAGGTAAAATTAGGGAGTGCTGTGTAACCGACGTGATGGCTAATCTTGAAGAGTTTGATGGTATTTTCTGGGGGGAAGTTATAGGAATGAGTATCGAGAAGGTGTTTTATACTTTTCTATTGTAGTAAAAAATATTTTTTTTCTAAAAAGGTTATAATTTTACATATTTTAGAGTAAAAATATAAAAAAAAAACTAATTTACTTATGTCACATGAAATTAAACTTATCTAATTTTTTCTTAGAGGAATAACTTTCTCAATTATATGCAAACCATCTAATGGGGACCCAGTAGTAGGCTAGCCCAAAAGGGATAAATAGGCCAGAATCGATAACGGTTCATTTATTCCTGAGACGGTCAACACTGCCGTTGACCGGTAGAACGCAACAAGTAGGCTGAACACATCCCAAATCTAAATTGCCCCACGCCCACCTTCTGAAGTCTTAATAGTCGTCTGCCCTGATTTTTCATATCTCTAAAAAAGGCAATCTCATCTGTAATGGTAGCATCCTAGAATTAGAGTATATCCCGAAAGGAAGGCGCACAAATCAGCGCGCGATCTACAAAGAGTGCCTTAACGGTCACTGCACGCGGTATCTCCACAGAAGAAAAAATCCTTCTCCCTGACCGTTGCAGCCCAAAATGGCACTCACGCCCATATTGGGGAAGGCAACGATCCCCACAGAAGGCGGACATTCCGCCTCGCTACCTAAGGAATGTAGCGGGAGCCCATGGCTATAAAATGCCATGGAGACTCACTTCACAAATACGCTTTTTGGTATACTCAAGCTAACAGAAGCTTTCAAAACTCTCAAGCATCCCAAATTTCTCTCTCTCTGTTACTAGTTTCTTGCGAGCTCATTACTTAGAGAAATTGCTTACCTCAAGTATCTACAACCAAAGCCTCTCTCTCCGTGAGAGTACCTACCACCATTATTATCAAAACCCACTCCCAGCATTTATCACCACATTATCAGCATTTACCTTTTTATTCTTAGAAGGCTGTTTACTGACTTGAGCGTTGGAATATTTTCGATGAGATCAAATTCCGCCAAATTGTGGTGTGCAGGATCCCAAACTCAAAGGATGGTGACCGAAATCCAATGAAACAGTTCAACCAGTATCCGTTTAAAATTTAGATCTAGGACGCATCATTGGCGTCGTCTATGGCAACATTGACTAAAAGTCATCCACCTACATCACCCAATCCAACATCATCTAACAAAATGGGAAACACTGGGGTTCAAGCTAGCATTCCCGTTAGAAAGCCTGCTTCCTCCGACTGTGACCACTCAGCTGGTAGTCAGGTCGGAGAACAGCCTGCTCCTATCTTCCTGGCGATGGCGGAGCAGATGAATAAGACATCTCAGATGATCCAAACGCTTTACACACGCCAGGGTAGGAAGAAGCAAGGGGCTCAATCCTCCTTAACTCTCATGCCGACCTCCAAGCATGGGAGCCAGAGGAGGAAGAAGTTGACTAAAAAGACCTCAAGGCCAGGCAACTCTCACGTCCCAGTAGCCTCCAACACCCAGAGTCGCTTAGGGCTCAAAGGGCGCTTGGGCCGTGGGACTCCTAATGAGAGTCCTGAAAAAAAAATCCCCGGTATTCTCAACACGAACAGAGGCCTCTTGTATAGGAGAGAGTCTCTTGAGTCATTCGATCCACAAGCAGCAGCAGCCGACTGCCGACGTGCCGCACTGCCGAAAGGACGGAGTTGAGGACCTACATTAACTCCAAAATATCTGGAAACTCCTCTCGAGTGGAGGAGAAAGTTGAAAAAATGTGAAACCGTGTGTTCAAGGAAGACGAGGAGCAAGTGGCCGGTCTAAAGAAATCTCCATTCACCATGGAGATTCGAACCCAACCAATACCGGCCAAGTTCAAGATGCCGACCCTGCATCCCTGCGATGGGAGCACTGATCTCATAGACCACTTGGATCACTTCCGCACCCTTCTAAGCTTCTAAGGCCAGGAGGAGACGTCCATGTACCGATGTTTCCCCCTCACCTTAAAAGGGGATGCCCGAATCTGATTTCATTGGCTCCCCTCGAATTCCATTTGGAGTTTTCGAGATCTCATTGATTTCTTCCTGACCCAGTAAGCTTTCAACCACTAGGAAGAAAAGTAGCCATGGCACATTGCCCACATCTAGCAGAAGTAGGGAAAGAACCTGAGAAAATTCTTGGAGCTATTTGCGGCTAAAGCTCGGAGAATCCTTAAGCTCACCGAAGAAATAAAGCTCGGCAGGTTTATCTCTGTGCCAGGGCTGTGTAATTTTCTCAAGTGCTTAGCCCATAAGAATTCACAAACTTTCCAAGAAGCGAAAGTTATCACCCTGGCCTACGTAGCCACCAAAGAGGCCAATGAGGCAAAGCATCCAATGAGAACTGACCAGCCTTGCTCTTTTTCGGCGGAGGGAAAGAAAAAAAACGGGGGCAACAACAACCCTCGAAAGAAGCAACTCAGGGCCGGGCCACCCATACAGAAGGAGTACCGACCTGTCAACCCGACTCTACTGAATGACACACAAAAAAACGTCATCATATAAATCCGGGAGGAGAAGTTCGTCAAGTGACCAAAGCCACTGAGAAATACAAAGGGAGGAGATCCACATAAGTATTGTGATCTCCATCGATCTCCGATACATACCACAGAAGAATGAAAGACGCTGCAACGGGAGATCGAATAGCTAATCCACCGCGACCACCTCACAAAGTTCTTGAGGAACTTTGGGTAGACCTTCAAAACCTTAGGTGGTGATAGGTCTGATCTACCCCAACTAAGGAACCGGGTAGCCATTGGGGTAGTCAACATGGTGACCACCCGACCTGTTAAGGTGCAACCAATTGATCACCAGGAGAAGCTGGACAAGCGCAAGAACCAAAGGGTGGGGGAAGATGTTATTAGCTTTAGTGATAATGATATGACTCATGTAATCTCCCTCCATTAAAATCCTTTGGTTGTATCTGTACTCGTTTTGGATTGTACGCTTAACTACCAATTGAAACAAATTTTCGTTAATAAATTTAAGAGATTTACTTTACCTCAAAACATTCTGTAAGTTAGGGCTTTAAAAGACTCAATTCAAACCGGTTGAAGGATCGCTATAACAATTTTGCCCATGTACATATATTTTTTTCTTTTATAACAGAGCCTCCATGAGATTGACCAAATTTTCGAGTACATGATATTACTAGTAAACACTATTCACTAGATAAATTTTGGCACAGTATTAAGAATTAAATTCGTGATTAAAAACCCAATTATAGCGTCCCAAATTGATCTTGTCAGCTATGCTAATACCTAATTCCTTTAGATGGCCTATCCAAAATTGATTGAGTTGTTTTTCATCTTTTTTTGATTTTGATTCATTCTTCCAGTTCTCTTTCCTTAATAATTTTGGAGTATCACAGAATTACAGTTGTAATAGAAGGCAATAAAGGGATTGGATTAAAGATATGAAGACAATTAACTTCAAAAGGAGTTATGGTGAATCTAACGGCTAGGGATTAGAGGAGAGGCCTTGAAGCCGTTAAAGGCCTCGAAGCTTCTAGAATAGTTGATATCCTTTGTCATAAACTAGACGTAATTCAACAATCTAATGCAAGTTCTTTGGCCGCTTTTATCAAGCAACATTTTGAAATACTAAATATCTTGGTAATTGATATCTTTTAATAATTTCAATTAGTTTACAATTTAAATTATAATAAATAATTTAATTTTAAGATTGATATAATAAGAAATGCATCTATTAGAAACAAATTACTTAAACATATGAAAAAATTAATTATACCTTTGGATGGGGATGCACTTGTTGAAAATGACTGTTAATTAATGCTCTATAGGTTGAGCTATAAAAGGGAAAATTCAACCGATGAGGGGCTCGTCGCTCGTGTAAGTTGATGAGGTAAAGCCTTACCAAATCGATGATTAGTATATAAAGGATGATCATTTGAGTTTTAGTTTGAAGGACTAGGATGGTATTCCACTTTCATGGCTCTAAGACCCGGATCATCATGAGCGACACGTAGAATTCAATCCAAAATTGGAGCTTTGGGTTTCAATTGATGGACTTGTATTAGTAATAAACAAATTTGAGTCCCCTAGAGATAAATATTTGATATTTTAATTGGTACTTTTAGTAATTACTATATTTGCAGCTAAAGTCAAAAATCTGAAATCAAACCAAAATTTCAGAGCCATGAAAGGGTTTTTCAAATCTTGGTTTGTAAAACCGAAGGAGTCACTAAATCAAGTAGAAAAATAAATGTAAACTTACATAACTGACTCATATTGACTTAGAATTTTGCTGTTATTCTTGATCCACAAGATTGGGATATTCTTCTACTCCGTTAGCCCAAGGACTTTGATTATCTTGGTTAGAAAGTGAAATCTAATAATACTTTGATTGACGTTTTTAGCCATTAACATGCAGTAAAAGCATTCAGTGGGAGCTTGGAGTCTTGCATTTTGATTTAATCATTTGAGATTTAGGTTAGTACTTATAATCATTAGTGTGTTTGTCATTAAAACCTATATTTTGCATTAAGACTATTTCTATGCACCTAGTTTGCCACCACTTGTTTTGCATCGGTATCCATATTAGAGCCCGTCCTTCTTATCGCAATATATTCGAGCATATTTACATTTGTCTCTACTAAAGAACTTATTTTACGAATTATTCAAGTTAGCAATGTTGAGTTTATATTTAGTTAAAAGAAACTATATGGCATGCAGGTAAACAACGCAGGAGTATCGGGAGTAAAAATTAAAATTGAAGATCAAAAAAATTTAAGACAAGTTATTAAAGATGTGAGTTGATTATTTTTTATGTTATATATATATACAGTAAGCTTGATATGAAACTAACATACTTTTTTTTTCTTGACATCGTAAATGAGCTAGCATAGATTAAAGTAAAACCCAAATTGATGGGTCAAAATGGTGAAGCAAACTCATGAAACAGTAGAGTAGTGTCTATGGACAAACTATTATGGAAACAAACAAGTGACTTAATCACTTCTCCCCCTTGTCCAACAATCAAACTCTGCAAGAATAGTGAACATTTCTTCCTCTTATGGATAGCTAAAGGTACAAACTTACATACATAATTATAAGAAAACTAGGTTATATTTAAAGACATATAAATGTATATCAATATTTTAGGTTTCGGTTAATATATGAAGCTCCCACTATGCGTAGAATTAGGTAAAGGGTTAGATCAATTTTGGGTCTATCTATCATATATTGTTTTACATCATATTATATAAATGGTCACTTTTATGATTCAATTTCATAACTACCTAATTATATAGCAGCAATTATGTGATTATATTAAGTATTTGTTTTAATATACATGAAAAACAAGTAAATATTTAAAATTTCATGGTGATATCACTGCTATTAATAAATGTCTTATGTACTCCCTTTTGTTCAAACTAAAACAAGTATTCTCAAAGATCAAATTTATAAAAATATATTATTTATTGACCACTTTTTGAATCTTTTTTCAGTTTCAAAGTTTTAAATTTATATACACTTAACATTTATTAAAATATTATTATACAAAATTTTTAGACCATCATTTTTTTTAAATAATTTTTTTCAAAATAGGATTCAAAATTATGTCTTTTATATATATCAATTACTATTAAAGGCATAAGACGTAACAAGTTAAAAGTCACATAATATGAATATGAAAATTTTCAAATCTGACTGTTATCATACAATCAGTAATTACCCCAATCCTTAAGGCAAATGCTGATATGAAATCTAAACTGCAAAACCTTTTTCTTTTTCTTCTTTCATATGATTTTTGTTAATAGCAATATCAATGTTTCATGTAGCATATATCAAATGAAAATACATTCCAAAAACTTGGAAATGCTGATGGACTTACAGAAGACAAAGTGGATGGGGTAGTAAAGAAATTCCTAGAGGATGCCAAGGAAGGTCAAATTGAAAACGAATGGTGGCCCAAACACTATTCAACTTACAGAGTGTGGAAAACAGTCATTAATGCTTATACTAATATTTTGGCAAATAAGTACCCTAACATATTGATTAATGCCGTTTACCCTGGCAACGTGAGCACAGATATAAACTTTCACACTGGGATCTTGACTGTTGAAAAAGGTGCAAGAGCTGTTGTTATACTGACTTTAATGCTTAATGGTGGGCCATCTTGTTAATATTTTGATAAGATAGAGCAATCAACCTTTCGATATTGTATAACATTCCTATTATGAAAGCTTAAATATCTGTATGATAAAATGAAAGAGAATATGAATAACCAAATCACAGGAAATGAGGTATCGAGAGGGTCAATAGAATATTGATTGAGTGTTATATGTTTAATAAGGATAATTTTCATATAGAATACTGGTCATTTTTATTATTTTTATGCCTTTCATAATATAATTACATAAAAAATAAATATTAATATTTTATTACAATGTAATTGTAGGTCTATTTGACAACCATATTGTCTCTCATCTTCCCATCCTGTGAGTTGAATCTTTATATATATTGTCTCATTTTGCATCATTTGTCTTTTTGATTATCCCTCATGCAACAATGCTTTATGATTTTTATATAAATTCTATTAGATTTCAATCTGTTATTTAAATTGTGAAATTATGATATTAATTTGTAATACATCATGAATCCAGATTGCTGACGGATTACGGTACCATTTGGTCTTCCATAGTGGGTTGAACAAAACTAGGTCTAGTCTCCATTCTTAATAGTCTAGATCCTATACACCATAATTTAAAAATAAGATGTTAGATGATTGATGAGACTTACTTCTTAATTTATCCTCCGATATTTAAATTAATAATCTTCTTTAAAGAGATGGAAAGATGTAAGGGTGAGGAATATACGTGATGATGTAAGAGTGTTGGGGTTTGAGTTTGATTTAGAGGTTGCACTCGGTGTTGAGCGGCTTTGATGTAGTGTTGCCTCGACAAGGAACGGCTTTGAGATTGAGGGAGTAAGAATTATGAAGGAATTACCGAGAGGCTCTTTCAGGTAGAGAGTTGTCTTTTTTGCAAGCTCTTGGGTGCTCTTCAAAGGGTTTTTTTTTAGTGTGTTTGGCCGTAAGGCAAGAAGATATTTATTACCTTTGAGTTAACTCAGCCTTACTTGGGTGTCAAGGTTGGTCGACAACTGTTTATGTGAATTTGGCAGGCTGTCATGGGAATTATGGGTGCCGATTATGGCCAAGTGGGAGTCTCTCTTGGAGGGTATGGGAGCCATCGTTCCGTCGCACGCTCAGCCCAAAAGGAAGGCAGGAGTGCTGTACATCCTAGATTCTCCCGAGAGTACGTCTCAGCTGCAGACAGCTCCGTCAAGTTCTGCTTCCTCTTCGATTAAGCCAAGTCTTCCCATGGAGGAGAGGATGCAAGGGGTTAGCGAACCGTCTAGGGGTTCGATTACTGCTCTGTCTTCTCCAATCAGCCATATCTTGGAGTAAGGCCTCGATGTGGACGATGAGCCCTCGACCCTTCTTGCTAGAGTTTTTAATGAACCTATTGTCGAGGAGTTGACCAAGCTGGTCTGCTTGCCTACTCCGGCTGAGCACGATGTCCCCATCATCGCCACTGTTTTGCCCATGGAGCCCGCGCCAGTCCCTTTTGCAATTTTGGTTGAGGGGAGTTCTGACGGTGGGAAACCGGTGGAGGCTCAGGCAGTGGATGTCACAGAGGTGGCGGCACCAGTGGAGGCTTCTCGTATGGGGACTCCAGCACTCAAGGTCCATGAGGGCCTGATGGGTGCTTTGCCACCTTCGACATCTGAGGTACCTTCTGCTTGTCCTAGGGCATCTACGTCAAAACTGAGGCCTCGATCTACTTCCTCATCCCAAATCCCTTTGAGCATTGCTGCCAGGGAGATGTATTACACTGAGGTACGCTTTGAATTACTCTTCACTTTTCGTTGGGGACGACCCGGCTTTATCTCTTTCTCTTTCTTTATTTGTAGGACGACAAGATGGTACAAATTTTGGTGACCTACTTGCACCAACAATCATCTTGGATTTGTCGGGTGGAAGGGGAGGTCCACTGCCTGATCTAGATGCCTGTTGACTCAAGAGTGTTCAAGAAGATGCAGGGTCGGGTGGCTGCTGCCACCTCCAAGGATTTTAGAATTTGTGATATTTGAGGAAATAAATTAAGGTTTGTCAAGTGGGTTGAGGAACTTGGAATATCTTAGTGATTTTGGGTAAAGAAATTGATTGTATATTTGAGGGCTTGGGATCCATCGATGTCCTAGGTCGAGAGTGCATGGACAAATAAAAATGTTAACCTAGGTCTATTCTAAACTTTTTGTCTTGCAAGTTGTCAGAACAACAAAATGTGAATACCAGAGATTTGTGTAGAGCTTTCGATGGCACCCATGTAGAGAATTTCTAAGTTTTAAGAGCACTTCAATAAGTGACCCAATTTGTAGACAAAACCATTAACATCTTGATTCGCAGTTCTTGGAGGGCAAAGACGATAGCTTTTGTCATTTCAATATTCAATAGAAACGGATAGTCTAAGCAAGACCTTGACATTGACAACTATAGGGGTAGTATCTCCGGTGGGCTAGAAGATCTCTAAAAGGTATTATATTTACCGTCAACTTGAGCATTTTGCCTAATAGTGTACAAGTGACAATTTTAGAGCCTAGGTGGAGCTTTCACCATTCTTGGTCAAGAGGCATAGGTCTCATCTCTTACCAACGGAGGTAGTGTAGATATCTTAGTTATTATATTCTACACTATTTGAAATTTAGTTCAACATATTTTGTGACATTTTTGTTCTTTCTTTTTCACTTCATGCATCCTTTAAAGGCTGTTTTGAAACTTCACACAAGTGGTATCCATTCTAAAGAATAGAGTTTACTTTGTCTAGTCTCGATTAGAAGTAACTAAAGGTATGTATCTGTGGGATTAGCTCTATACGCTAGACATCTATTCAGTATAAGTATAGAAAGTGTAGGAACTTTTATAGCCAATTTGGGATAGGATAGTCCGTGGTTGAGAACATCCTTAATGATTTAATTTCTCCTCGAAAAGGTTGTGCAAACATTTTTAGATTGGCAGATCAAACATTTAACTATATTAAGGCCAAGACATTGTTATGAGTATTCAGGGCATTTAGGGATTGCTTTGAGAACACTTGAGATGACAAGGAAATTGAGGATTATTTGTTGAAATTTGAGGCCTGTATTTATATGATCAACTCTATGGTTCAAGTTTTTGGGCGGACAGGATGACATATCTTGATGATCTTAATTGGAAAGAGAGCGTATCCATAAATTTATCATTGGTCAAAGTAGTTGTTGATTGGACCTGTAACGTTTGGTTCCTATTTAATTTATTTTATATTATTAATTTATTTTGAATATATTAAAAATAATTATAAAAAAAATTTTGGAAAGGGAAACTAGGCACGGTGGTTGAGGTGTATTTGACGTGCACTCGTGCACGATTTGGACAAATTGGGTGTGCTCAAGGAGTGCCTCGGGAGCACTCAAGTATGTTTCTAGCAGATTGAGAGGTGCTGTGCAGGAGTCGATTGAGTGCCGAGGTAGAGCTTTTTGAGGCACTAGGATCTTCTCTCCCGCTTCTTCTTCTTCTTCTTCCGTTTTTAAAGTGATTTTTGAGGTGGTCAGGTTAATTATGCTTTTAAGATGAAAATCCGATTCTGACAAAACTACTGAAGTCCAGCATCTCTGATTTTGTTCAAGTTTCAGTGGATGAGTTTCAGTGGATGAGAGAGAGAGAGAGCTGGTCTGAAACAGTATCAGCACCCAATTAGATTCTGGATATCCGAAGGGAAGGGAAGGGATCCTTCAAGCTCAGATTATAAGCCATTAAAATAAAAGATTAAGATAAAATAAATTAATAAAATATATATTAAAATAAGCTAAATTGAAAACGTTAAGTATGAAAAAAAAAAATCATAGCAGGTCTCTTTTATTTTAAGTAACTCAAAATCACAGAAAAATATATGCTTTTTTGAAAAAAACAATTACTCAAAATATAGAAAATGAAATTTCGATGCCAAATAATACGTTGCCACTCACAATTGTATATAGTGGAATAATAATAAATAAGAAAAAAAATCATACCAAGTAGCGTATTTTCTAATGCAAGCAATATTCATAATCAGCATGAATATTTCCATCCGCACATCAAAAGAAAAATGGAAGTTAAGTGCAAGCCAGCAAGAGTCAATTGCTTATATAATCTTTGTCTTCGCGAGTCCTCCCTCTCACCAACAGTCTTCTTACCGGCCCATTTTCTTCTTTTTCTTAACTGGATTTTAAAGGCGTTGCTCAAACAATTTTCGTGTACTGCCATGGCAGTCGGATATGAAGCATTCCATAACCTGCAATTTAATACATCAAAGACGACAGGGAAAATCAACATTGAGAAAGATAGGAAGAGAAATGGAAAGATGGATTGCTTAGGAGTGCGATAGAAGTGCAGTTGTCGGCCTTTTTGTTGTAAGCCACAAAAGGGTCATAGTGTTGGCGGACAACGGGCGGCCTACTGACAAGGATACAAGAATATTTCTTTGTAAGTAAATTATGTGGCTAAAATAACCACTAAAGCGGAATATTAAATCGACTTTTATACCTCCCGCCATTTGCGTGCTCTGTTTTAGATGGTGTAATGCTTGAGTTAGATGATATGGACAAAACCAGAAGGTTCAATTTACAAGCGAAATCATCATTCACTTCAATCGTGCGTTCCGAACTCAAACTGGCCGAGAATTGATAATTGAGTTAATGGGAGAGTTATCATCACTAAATAGACCACTAATATTTCAGCAATTAACTGAGTTAAACGACAAATGGTGATGAATCAGTCGAGGAAGATGAAACGAAACGAAACCCTTCTGCGGCTCGAATTTGGCTCAAAAACGGCTTGATTAAGCCGATTTCACGGCTTGGCTTGGCGGCTCGCTCGGCTAACGGGCCGGACTCAGCTAATGGGTCGGATGCTGAAGCCTATATTCTTCTGTTGATCGGAATGGGCGGCCAACTGATAAAACGTACTGTGAAGTAGAAGTAGGAGAAGAGAAAATGAATACCAAATATTTTATGTGGAAAATCCTTCTGAAATAAGGAAAAAATCACGGGACACTAAATCCACAAAGAATCACTAGGCATGAGAACAAATTACAAGAGACAAAAATAAGAATAGAGTAAAAGTAAACAAAGCCCTCATATTTGTTTTCACTCACAGCTCTCTTTCTTTTTTACTTTCTCTCCTCTGTTTTTCTCACAATCACCTTCGTATATCTCAAGTGTGCTTATATACACACATATATACATGCGTCCCCCACCATAGCCCAACTGGTGGTTGGTGCTCAACTTCCAAGGTCTGTATGTATGCATGCACACGCCTTGTCTTGCAGCAGGCAGCGCATGCCTGCTCCTGCAAACTGATCAGCCTTTGGAGTCCCAAGAATAACACCTGCCAACTACCCAATCGGGTAGGTCAACTGTACACTTTTTGGAATTTGTTAGTCATTCAGACTTTTCATATTCAGCCGATCAACTTTGTTGACCGTCCTCTCATATTGGCCGGTCAATCACACTATTGACCAGTTGAAGTAGTTCATCCTGCCTCTTCAGTAGAGTCAGTCGTTTCACGACTTTTCTGGTCAACATATTCCGGTCAATATAATTGATCGGGATTCCTTTCCCTTAGCACACACACGTGCTCCGTCCAAATCCTTAAGTCACAAGGACTTCCACACGGGAGTGATCCCTAATAAATTTTCCCTCACGACCGTGAGAAAGTTAAGTCCATCATCCCGGCTACCCTGCAGCATGCTTTATTCTTCCCATTCGGTAGAATCTTGATCATCATATCTGCCCAGTTCTCTTCAGTGTCAATCATTTTCAGTGATAGTAGATTGGCTTCTAATACATCTCTCATCCAATGATATCGCACATCAATATGTTTTGATCTGAAATGGAGTAAGGAGTTCTTGTAGAGAAAAATGGCACTCTGACTGTCACAGAGTACCACATACTTTTCCTGTTTAAGGCTTAGTTCCTGAATAAACTTCTTCATCCACAACATCTCCTTACAAGCTTCTGTCACGGCAATATACTCGACTTCAGTAGTGAAAAGAGCAATGCATTTTTGTAACTTAGATTGTCAGGAAACTGCCCCTCCTGTAAATATCACCAAGTATCCTAAAGTGGACTTGCAACTGTCAATGTCTCCGGCCATATCAGCATCCGAGTAGCCCACCAATTGAGGCTTGTCACTTCCAAGACACAAGCACCTCTTAGAAGTTCCTCAGATATATCTCATAATCTACTTTATCGTAGACCAATACTCCTTACCTGGATTGGACAGAAATCGGCTGACTGTGCCAACAGCATGTGCTATGTCCGGCCTGGTGCATACCAGGGCATACATAAGTCTTCCTACGGCTGAGAAGTAGGGAACGCCTCTCATATATGATTTCTCTTCTTCCAAAGATGGACACTGACGACTACACAACTTGTGATAATTTGCAAGTGGATTATTGACAGGCTTGGACTTATCCATGTTAAATCGTTGAAGCATCTTCTCAAAATAGTTTTCTTGAGACAACCATAGTCTCCTTGCCTCCCAATCGCAAATGATTCTAATACCAAGAATCTGGCTTGCCGGTCTGAGGTCTTTCATGGCAAAGGGTTATCCAAGTTGTTCCTTCAATATCTTTATCTGAGCACTGTTTTGTCCAACAATCAACATGTCGCCCACGTAAAGGAGAAGAATAACAAAATAGTCTTCTGAAAACCTCTATATAAAAACACAGTGATCACAAGTAGTTCGTCGGTATCCATGACTAACCATGACTGATTCAAATTTTTTGTACAACTGTCTTGGAGCCTGTTTCAATCCATACAGACTCTTCCTCAGATGACAGACTAGTTGCTCATTCCCTTTATCCTTGAACCCTTCAGATTGCTCCATATAGCTTTCTTCTTTCAGTTCACCATAAAGAAAGGTTGTCCGGACGTTCATCTACTCCACTTCTAGATTCTGGGCAGCTGTCAATCCCAACACAACCCTTATGGAAGACATCTTCACCACTGGAGCAAAAATCTCATCAAAATCAACTCCCCTTCGTTGAGTAAAAGCCTTTTACCACTAGTCATGCCTTGTATCTCAGCTGCATAGTATCTTCGGATGTCTTCAGTCGAAAGACCCACTTGTTCTTTAAGGCTCTCTTCCCATTATGAAGCTTAGTTAAGTCAAATATGTGATTTTCATGGAGAAAACACATTTCATCTTTCATGGCTTCCAGCCATTTCTCCTTATTTTTGTCCTCCATAGCCTCTTCATAAGTTTCAAACTCTCCGATATCAGTGAGTATAACATACTCACTAGGCGACAGACGGACGGATGGCCGTTTGTTTCGTGAGGATCGTCTGACAAGCAGATCCTTGGCCGGTTGAGGGATGACTTCATCCTGGTCTTCATTAGAAGTCATTATTTCCTCTCCATTATAATTGACTGCCTCAGAACCATTGTCCTCGTCTCCTAGAGATACCGGAGAGATAACTTTGACACTTACTTTGTCCATCTGCTTGCCATCACACTTGGCTTTTCTATAAATTTTTTTTTACATTTCATCTTCAACGAATGTTACATCCCTTGACCGGACAAGTCTTCTTCCAGTTGGATCATAAAATCTGTACCCCAACTCATCTTCCCCGTAGCCCAGAAAGACGCACTACATCGTCTTTTGCTCCAACTTTGTTATTTCATCTCTTGAAACATGAACGAATGCTTTACATCCAAACACCCGCAGATGATCATAAGATGGCTTTTTATTCGACCATATCTTCTCCTGCGCTTCACCCTTTAAGGGTTTACTGGGCGCCCTATTTATGATGTAGGCCGTCCTCTTCAATGCTTCGTCCTAGAAGTGTCCGGGAAGCTCAACTTCAGAAAGCATACACCGTACTCTTTCTAAAAGTATGCGATTCATCCGCTCAACCATTCCGTTCAACTGTGGTGTCTTTGGAGGTGTTTTCTAATGCCTAATACCATATGACCGACAATAGGTATCAAAAGACCCTATATATTCACTACCATTGTCTCTTCAGATGGCCTTTATTTTCTTCCTCGTCTGTCGCTCAACAAGAGTATGAAATTGCTCAAATATACCAACAACCTGATCCTTGGTTTCTAATGGATAGACCCACAATTTTTTGGAACAATCGTCAATAAAAGAGATGAAATATTGAGCTCTACCAAACGACTTCTCTTTGAATAGTCCACACATATCTGTGTGGATGAGATCAAGCAGTTCTGCTTTTAGAACGGACAAGTCTCCATGAAATGAGACTCTTCTTTGTTTATCGGCCAAGCAGTAAGGACATGTCCTTTGTCCGTCCTCCTTCACTCCGGCAATGAGGCCCTTCATGGCCAAATGATGCAGTCCGCATTCACTCATGTAACCCAACCTCCTGTGCAACAAATTCTCTGTTTCCTTACTGATTGCAGCATTTACGTTTTTAACCATTGCAACGCCTTCATAATATACAGGTCGAAGTACCTTTTTCCTCTTACCATTACCAGAGATCCTCTAGTAAGTTTTCACTCACCTTCACAGAAGGTATTACAATAACTTTCATCATCCAACCGACCAGCTGAGATGATATTGAGCTTGATGTTAGGAACATATCGAATATACTTTAACATCAGTTTCGTCCCATTATTGGTAACTAGTACAACGTCACCATTATCAATAATTTGGGACGTTTCTTCATTGTCCATCCTTATCACTCCAAAGTCCCCTGGAGTGTAAGATGTGAACAAACCCCTTCTTGACGTGGCATGCAAAGTGGCACCAGAATCAATCACTCAACCGGACTCCTCATCCGTCAGGTTTGCCACGTTCTCTTCACATGTCAGCAGGGGATTGCTTCCTGTGACCACTGAGACGGAGGATTTGTCTTCACTTCGTTCAGTTTCTCCTTTCTCCTTTTTCGCGTTCACACGCTTTCACTTGAAATATTACTTCTTGATGTGGCCCTTTTTACCACAATATTCGCACTCAAGGTTTTGATGCCTTGAACGAGATTTGTTGCGTCCTATCTCTCCAGGCTTCTGGCTTCGTCCTCTACTCCGTCCCCTAGACTTGGTCACAAGTACTTCACTATGAGAAGACGTTGAGGTCCCTTGTGACCGACTTGACTCATTCATGAGTAAGGAAGCGATGACCACGTCCAATTTGAGAGTATCTTTTTCAAATAGTAGCGTAGTGACAATATGGTCATAAGAAGCTGGCAGAGAGGCCAGCAGCACCAATGCCTTATCTTCCTCCTTGATTACCTCATCAATGGTGGATATCTGTGTTACGATCCGATTAAAATTGTCCAAATACTTTTCAAAACTACCACCTTCTGACAACTACAGACCATAAAACTGTTTCTTTATATGAAACCTGGTTGTCAAGGATTTGGACTTATATCAGCTCTCCAGCTTCTCCCACACCTCCACCGGATCATTCAGGCCAAGGACCTCCTAGAACATGTTGTCCGCCAGGTATAATTTCATAGTGCAATTGATAAGATTTCATTTATCTTGCCAATCCTCCACTGACAAGTTTTTCAGCTTATCTTCCTTCTTCTTCAGTGCTTTTATTGTTCCTTCTCTAGTTAGGATATTCTTCACCCTCTCCTATCAGAGGACGAAGTTGCCCTACCTATTAAACTGTTCTACACTGAATGACAAGTTCTTTGAAGATGATGACGCCATTCAGACGGAATTGTCAACCCCGCTCTGATTCCACTTGTTGGCGGACGAGCGGCCCACTGATAAGGATACAAGAACAATCCTTCTGTTGGTTGAAATGGACGATCAACTAATAAAATACAATGTGAAGTAGAAGTAGGAGAAGAAAAAATGAATACCAAATATTTTACGTGAAAAATCCTTCTAAAATAAGAAAAAAATTACGGGACACTAAATCCACAAAGGATCACTAGGTATGAGAACAAATTATAGGAGGCAAAAATAAGAATAGAGTAAAAGTAAATAAAGCCCTCACACTTTTTTTCACTTTCTCTCCTCTGTTTTTCTCACTATCACCTTCATATATCTCAAGTATGCTTATACACACACACATATATACATGCGTCCTCCACCATAACCCAACTGGTAGTTGGTGCTCAACTTTTAAGGTCTGCATGTATACATGCACACGTCTTGTACTGCAGCAGACGGCGCATGCCTACTCTTACAAACCGATCAGCTTTTGGAGTCCCAAGAATGATATTTACCAACTACTTAATCGGGTAGGTCAACTGTACACCTTTTAAAATTTATAAGTCATTCAAACCTTCTATATTCAGTCGGTCAACTCTGTTGACCGTCCTCTCATATTGGCCAGTCAATCACACCGTTGACCGATCAAAGTAATCCGTCCTGCTTCTTCAATAGAGTCGGTCGTCTCATAACTTTTTCGATCAACATATTGACCGACAGAGTTGATCGTTCAGAAGGTTCCGGTTAATATGATTAACCAAAATGTCTTCCTCTTAGCACACACACGTGCTCCGTCCAAGTCTTTAGATCATAAGGACTTTCACATAGGAGAGATCCCTAACACATAGATAGAGTTTGGAAAGTCAAAGAGGTGTTCGTTAATATGAGAGAGGCAAATGTTCAGATGATTGTTCATTGAAGATGAAGGTTCTCATTTAAGAGAAGTTGTCACATAAATGAAGCTACCCACTTGAAGTTATTCCCAGTATATATGCACACACAAAAAGGCCTTTAGTCAAAGAATAAGAGTACAACTAGGCATCTTTGATTAAAATAAAGTGCCAAACACTAAAGATGCAACAAAGGCCTCAGATGAGGTTTTGATATGATAGTTTTACTAATATGTCTTATAGTGTCTAGATTAATGAGTAAGACCTTTTAATTTTTTACATTAATGTATAACTTAAGTCTTTCATCAAAATATCACAATACACCACCAATTATCCTATTTTCTCAAGAAGTGCCAAAATAAATGCTAAAGTTAGACGACCCTTTAGCTATTTGAAACTCTTTTCATAACCGTAATTCAATATAACACTACCTTCTTTTGTGTTTGACAATCAAATGCACTAGAATCCTTAATAAAATTTTAACAAATCTTCTATAGTATCCGCGTAACCCAAAGAAATTACGTACCTCAATGACATTAATCAGTTGCTTATAGTTTGTGACCACTTCTATCTTTTTCGAATTAACTGTAATTCATTTTTTTCGAAATGATGTAATTTAAGAATATTATTTTTTCGAGTCAAAACTCATATTTCTTCAATTTCATAAATAATTATCTTTCTCTAAGAGTTTTTTAGGCAATTTTCAAATAAATCTCGTGCTCCTTATGATTCCTCAACTAGGTCAAAATGTCATGAATGAAAACTACCAAAAAAGGGTCCAAATGCAGTTTAAATACCTGAATTATCAAATTCATAAATGTTGTAGGGGATTAGCCAAATCAAATAGCATTACTAAAAATTCATCATTGTCATACCTCGTTTGAAAAGTTACCTTCGTTATGCCGTTCTTCTAGATCAAAAATTACTGATACTTAAAACGAAAATCAATCTTGAAGAAAATATCCACTCATTACAATTGATCATATAAATCATTATTTATTTACAAGAGATATTTATTCTTAATTGTGTTATTATTAAACTCTTATTAATTAAACATAATCCCATCATTTCATCTTCCTTTTAAACAAATAGTAGGTGAGTACTATAAGGTGACACACTTGATTTTATAAATCCCCTATCCAATAACTTTTTACTTGTTCTTCAATTTTCTTAATCCCAAAGGAGCTATCCCATGCCAATTTTTAGAAATCGGCATGTACAAGTTGGGACAATAATAATAAATTTCACCATGATTACAAAATATTTTGATAATAGTATAAAAATACACTTAAACTTTGGTCAAATCAGGTGGTCGATTGATGCCAAATTTATGGTCAGACTCGACTTCGATGCCAATTGTTATAATTTAGTAGGAAAGAAGATAGCAAATCTAGAAGTTATGACATAAGAGCGCGTTATTTATATTAGAGGAAATATGAGATATGGAAAAATTATAGAGGATAGAAAAATAGAGGATTGAGTTTCACTCTCATAAATTCTTAATTTGATTTTTCACACATAAGTGTACCTTTCTCTATTTATAGATAGTGAAATTGATGAAATAATAAATGTGAGAATATTTTAAAATATTATTAATAAATAATCTTTATAGACTTTTCTAGAATTTCTCTTTAAATGCTAGGTCACTAATTTTTAGAACTATGATAAATATGTATCATAAATAAATAAATTTTATATTTCAAGAATTTTATTTGGTGGTGATTTCTTTGGATTTTTTTTTTTGAATGATTTATGAAATTTTGAGATTACAGTGGATCATACTAAATGATTGCAATTTGGGAGGCAACTTGATAAATAAGTGTTTTAGATGATTTATCTATCGCTTTTAAGTTTAAAGTTATTAAATTTTTTTATATAATATAATATATATTTAATAATTTATTAGAATGATTAAATATTATAATCTGATATTATTTAAATATATTTATTAAAAAATTATTTTTCATTGATTTAATTTTTAATTAAAAAATATTTAACTAACTATAAAATTAGTCCTTTCATTGGCCTATAAAAGGAGGCAACCCATCATATATTGTCTGAGTTAATTTCGGTCTCATCTGACATTTATCGAAATGGGAAGTTACTACTTACACATAGTCATCCTTTTGATTTTTTGATTTTTTTTTTGAAAAGAACAATGGAGAAAAATTGATCTTTGATTTTTTGAGAAAATAATGCCAGTATGGATATAGACTTGTCACTTATACATATTTCCTATTCTTTACTTGTAAATTAATATGATAATTTGGCAATTCAAATAACAGATTTATGTCTAATAAAATTTATATAAAAATCAAAAAGCGTTGTTGCACGAGGAATTATTAAAAAGGCAAATGATGTAAAATGATATAATACATATAAAGATTTAACTGACAAGATGGAAAGACAAGAGACAATATGATTGTCAAATAGGCCTACAATTACACTGTAATAAAATATTAATATCCTTTTCAAACATCTAACTATCAATCAATATTCTATGGACCATCTCGACATCTCATTTCCTGTGATTTAGTTATTCATACTCTCTCTCTTTCATTTTATCATACAGATATTTAAGCTTTCACAATAGAAATATTATGTAGTATCAAAATGTTGATTGCTCTGTCTTATCAAAATATTGACCAGAAGACCCACCATCTGGCATTAAGGCCAACATAATAGGACCTCTTGCACCTTCTTCAACAGTCAAGGACCCAGTGTTGAAGTTAATATCTGTGCTCACGTAGCCAGGGTGAACTGCATTGATTGAAATATTAGGATATTTGTTTGCAAGAATCCTAGTATAAGCATTAACAGCAGCTTTTGATACTATGTAAGCTGAAAATTGTTTAGGCCATCCTTTATTTTTAATTTGACCTTGCTTGACATCCTCTAGGAATTCCTTTACTACTTCATCTACTTTGTCTTCTGTAAGCTCATCAATATCTCCAAGCTTCTGGAATGCTTTTTCATTTGAAATATACTGCATGAAACATTTATATTACTATTAGCAAAAATCATATGGAAGAAGAAGAAGGAAAAGGTTTTGCGGTGTAGGTTTCATATCGGCATGTGCCTTAAAGTTTTGAGTAATTACTAATTGCATTATAACGGTCACCGATTTGAAAATTTTTATATTCATATCATATTATTTTTAAGTTGTTAGATGTTACGCCTTTAATAGTAATGGACATGTATAAAGGACATCAGAAGACAGTTTGCTGACCTAGCGAGATCACCATTCATGACGGGGATTTGGACATCTCCATCTCCTCGTGGCATTCGGGAACTAAATCTAAAGTTCTGTGATTGAATTTTCAATCCGCTACCCCACCTGCATCACATCGGCGCTTCGCCAAACTCCCAGGGCCTCGTAAGTTCCCAAAATAGTGTTAGAAACAGATTGGAACGCCCTCAAGGGTGGCAAAGCTCTCAGCCCCCTTGCCTTTCGCGTTTCACGCCAGAAGACACTTCCCCCTAGTCACCCACCCTCTGTACCTGCGGGTCGCATGTTGGCAATGAGAGCACGGCATCCAAATCATACAGCCGGATCAGCATGGCAAACCTAGTCCTTCGGAGTGTAGAGGTTGTAGATCATAGCACCAACAAAAGTGTCTCAACAACCCTCCGGAGCGGTGCACCTAAGCCGAGCACTCGGGACAATCGATCACAAGGGTATTGCACGCCATCCGCCACAAGCACTGTCGATGATTCCATGACAAATCCAAATAACTCTTGCATATATTATGCAGAGTGCTTAAATCATACGTTAATTAATGAAATAATCATTTCATATGCTTAATCTTCACATGCAAATGCTTGCACATAGTCTCATAGCATCAAACAACCTAAATTGCCCTAAGTCGGGTGAACTTTCGTTTCGTGTAACTCGACCTACGAAATGTCAAAGAATCACAGTCCGTCTATTGAGCGGCCCATGCATTGTCGAATTTTGAACTTCAATCCCGCGCTCGAGTGGCACATGAGCTTGGTCAATTTTTGAACCTTGATCCCGCTAATGAGCGGCCCCAGATGCGGTCGAACACAAAACCTTATGGGGTTTACAAAGATGCGTACATCGACCTCTTCCTAAAGATAGCACCATCAATAGACGACGATCAGCAGACTAGGATCAAACGCATGAAAACTATTACATTCTCTGACAGGACCGAGCACCAATATGGTTACGTTCGACGACGGCCTAGAATTTGCCAAAGCCCGACGACTACAGTCATGAAATCCAATTGACCATTGTAAGGCTCATACATACCCGTGCAATGACATCCTTCTATAGGATCGAGCACAAACAGACAAACATGTCCAGCCAAGCCTGGCTACGATAGTTGCCCTACTTAGCCGACAAGCATGTTTCCTTGTGCCACGACCTCCTCTCGCCAGGAGCTAGTGCAACTAAGCAAGCACGTCCTTCCAAGACTAGCGGCTATAGCAACAGCGCTCAGGCGGCAGACAAAGAGATGTTGCAAAAAGAAATTCCACAAGCCCAAAGATGCTAGCTACAATGATCAAAACGGTTTAACTATTTGGTGAAAGTTCAAGATGTACATCGACTCCCAAACAAGACAAGCCATAGCCACACACAATGAAGTCCTGTGCCGACTCCTAGTGGTGACGACGACCCGGATCTGAGGAGACCTCAACAGCACCTCCCCCAACTGCCGCCTATAGTCCAGTGTGGGCAACAAGTGGCATGGCCGTTTGCCCTAGTAGGCCGGAGAAGAGGCAACCTTCTCCCCTTCGAGAGCTGAGCCACCACTCCCATAAGCCTCTCCAGCAACGACTACGCAGCAACAATTGGTAAAAGGCAACAACCAATCCACACCGGAGTAGCGCCTATTACAGCAAGAGAACAACCCAAGCAGGGAAATCACGACAAACTTTAAGCACATTTTTAAATATCTCAAAACCTCCTTCGATCCCGGCCAATGGCAATGTAAGCTCCATACGACCTCCGATCTCTCACATCACTTGGCTGATAGGAGAATAATTCACGAAATAAGGCGTAGGAAGCCGCACCATTTATAGTTGGGGGAGGAGATCAGCAAGCCATTATAGCAGAAAATCACGTCCTGTTGATCAAGCCGACAATTTACAGGATTTCTTAGAAAGGAATGCGCACAGACCTATAGAAGGCGTCTCATCAAAGGCATGCTGGGGGTTAAAAATTTTAAACCTCTTAATATGGGGGCTAATGATGGATTATGCACCGATGAGCCTGCCCCGAGCCTAGGCTTGCAGTAGACAGACGATCAAGAGGCAGTAGTTTAGTGAAATTCGATGTGGGCCAGGCCAATAAAATGCCGAGCAGTGCTCGATTAGCGGCTCGTAAAAAGGTGGCCCAAAGACGGCTTGCTAACTCGGCCAACGCACTAATGGGCTCGCTAGCGCATGGTCCTAAAAAAGGCGACAACAGTAGGGGCGAATATTCAACGGCTAGCTTGTCATGCGCCTAACCACCGTGAATGCCGGTCCCCAAGAGAGGAAGGCCCAATCACAACGTTCCTAAAGACAACAAGGTCGACAACAATCGACCCACGCTCCAAAGCATTTTCCTCTACGACTGCCCCTTCCCCTCTTTGAAAGAGGGGGGCTCAAAACATCTCAAGGGAGAGGTCCCTCAAAAATGGAGAAAAAGGCAGATCACCAAGAGAAGGTAGCATTCAGTCTCAAAGCCACTCCTCGCCAAACGCAACCCTTCCTCCAGGCCATCATTAGTCCTAGCTCGTAGTCGCACAAGCTTCACGATAGCTCCTAACTCCTTCGCCGCTAGGCCGACAATGATGATTCGTACAGTGAGGCGTAAAGAGTCCCCCCATGTATAACCTAGGGGAGGCGCTAGCCAAAAGGAGGGTCCATCTCAGATGATGGAAGCAATTAGGATCCATCACTCTCCGCCACTCTCCCTCCCTTTGATCAATTTGGTCCCACGGTGCTTCCATGACCAAAGGGCACCAACAGAAGGATCCATAACAACTTGGGCCACATCTCTGAAGCACGGCGTTGGATCTTGAATGGTCCCATGCACTGAGAACCCTCTAAACCGCACCCTGGCTAGGCACACTCCGAAAGAGAAAAGTCCTCCGTCTTTCTAAACCCCCCTGGTCGGGCGCACTCAATAGGAGCGCAGTCCTCCATCCCTCAAAGCAGCTCCCTAATTGAGTGCACCAAAACACTCAATCTCTCGTAATGTGCAACAACGCATACTTATTCTCCTCCTATCTTTCTATCCAGTTGCGAAAGATTATTGACTTGAATTTCAGATGATATATAGAGGAGCAAGTCTCGTTAATTTTCTGACCTTTTATTTGTTAATTGTTTTGCACAAGATCCAAGTTTAAAACAACAGTGACCGAATCGATTTCAACTCGACCCGTTGTGGAGGATCGAGCAACTTCCTAACCTATTCAATAATCCAAATCCGAAGAAACATCATTGGCAACGTCTGTGAGAACCAACTGAAAAGTCTTTCCACTGCACAACAATAAAGCAAGCACAATCAATATTCATGCTCCAGCCAGCTCATTGGTCAGAGACACCGCCGCCCGTGGTGACAACCCTTCAGATAGCCTCGGTGATGTCAAACCTGCCTTCGGCTAGCATGCACCCACCACCCAAAAGGACATTGTGCTTGAGCTACTCTAAGCATCATGCGCATGCCTAGACAGGAAACGACTAGGGGTTCCTACCTCCTGAGCCCGAGCATCAACGTTCCCAAAGGAAAAACCTCATCCGCGATGACCTCGATATTTGAGAGAATACGAGCGACAGGGCCATTCCCAAAAGAAATTTCATCCAGGTCCCAAAGCGGGAGACAAAAGCCCAAAAGAGGAGACTCCTACGATGTTCCCAAGATAACCGATGACCTTCTGCCCATAAAAAAAACCCCTGCAGCACTGACAACCATCATATCATTCTCTCGCTAAAGGCAAAAAGAACAACCCGGAGAAGCCTTTAGAGTGCTCATCCCTCTACTCGCCAGTGGCCTCGTTGGAGCGAGAAGCCTGACCTAGGAGCTTGGCAAGGTCAATCCTACTAACACCTCTCACTAACTCAACGCAGACCAATGGATCCTGCAGAATCTATCACGATTCTCATGATAGGAACCTCGACTTGTTCGTCCCGCTACCCATCGCACCAGCCAGAAACATTCCCTATGGTGATGACCCCTCCTCGGGTAGCTATGCTGATGGACAACTGACCCCAAATCGTGTAGGCACTCAGAGTTTGGATGAGTGCCCTCTTTCGGACCGCACGTGTCCATCTAAAGGAGCAACGCTAAGAGCTCCATCCTCCAACTCCCAGACAATCAAACGAATCAACATCCACAGAGCATTCAGTAGCCTAACGACCTCGTGGCCCGGGCGGCCACGGGTGACAGGGCCTAGCAACAGCAAGAAGACCGACTGAGTCATGAGATGTGCCATGAAAGCCTAGAGCAGTACGATCCATGCAACTCCCATGGCCAAAGCGAACCAGCGACAAGGTCCATGACAACTCGGACCTCATCTTTGAAGCATGGCAATATCCTGAACGGTCCCACACGGTGAGAGCACTTTAAGCCACCCCCTAGCCAAGCACACTCAACAGGAGTACAGTCCTCCGTCTCTCTAACCTGTCTCCTAGTCAGACACACTCAATAAGAGCGCAGTTCTCTATCTCTCTAAACCGCCCTTCAGACGGGCGCACTTATCGAAGTCTTAGCCACCATCTCTAAGCCACTACTCAGTCGAGCACACGTCTAAGCCTCTCCCAAGCCAAACGCATTCAACAGGAGCGTAGTCTTCCATCTCTCAAAGCCGTCCCCTAGCCGAGTGCACTCGGTAGGAGCGTAATCCTCCATCTCACCAAGCTACTCCTAGGTCAGGCGCACTCAGCAAGAGTGTAGTTATCCGTCTCTAAGCCGCCCCTCGGTCAAGCGCACTTGTCGAAACCTTATCGTCCATCCCTAAATTGCTCTCAGACGGGCACATCTCTAAACCGCACATTGGTCGGGCACATGTAGAAAGAACACAGTCCTCTATCTCTCTAAGCCGCTTCTTAATCAAGCGTACTTGTTAAAGTCATATCCTCCATCTCTATCTCGGCCCTCAATTGGGCACACATCTAAACCGCCCCTTGGTCGGGCGCACTCAACAGGATCCCTATCCTCCATCTATCTAATCCACGCCTAGTTAGACGCATTTATCGGAGCTCAATCTTTCATTTATAAACTGCTCACTAGTTGGGTGTACCCAAACACTCAATCCCCAACAATGTGTATCAACACATACTTATTCTCTCATATTTCTATCAAGTTGAAAAAGACTACTAATTTAAATATCAAAGAATATACCGATGAGTGAATCTCATCAATCTTCTTATCTCTTATTTGTTAGTTGTATTGCGTAAAATCCAAATTCGAAGCAATGGAGATTTGATCAGCTCCAATTCAACCCATTATAAAAAATTGAGCAATTTCCTAACTCGTTCAACAACTCAGATCCGAAAACGCATCACAATCTACTTGGTAGGGGGCTTATTTTTTAAACTTCACTCAGCTTCCTCCCTTACCACTAAATTTTTTTACATCTCTAGCTTCCAAGAGGGCAAAGGACACAGAACCGATTATTAGAAGGATCTTCTAATCAACTATTATCTGATCACAATACTATATATATATATATATATATATATATATTGTCAACGAGTAATTGTGTTGTCAAAGAGTAATTAACGATCAGTTACCATGTACCACTCCATTATATCAAATGGGCATATATCTAATTATACAATTCTAATAATCAATTCTATCATACACAATGTGTATTCCAATTCACATAAAATATTAATATATCAGGAGCTGTTGTACATTAATATATTTACATAATACAATCAAAATTCTTTGGGTAATTATAAAATCTTAAAATGCACAATCTGATATGAGCAGCATCCAACTTACCAATGCAGGATTACAATCTTAACCTTGCGCAAAAACCACAATATCTCAACCACCGTAGTGAGCATTAGATACAACTTCAATTGGTAAGTAAGATTGTAATCTAATCATTCGAGGCATCTAATACCTCATGTCATAGATCTGATACCTCCCCACCCAAACGCCCGGGAGAAGGTGACAGGTTGTTTCACCACCCCTACACGCCTGGGCAGTGGGCCCATTCCCCAGATGTCCATGCAACAGGTTTAAGGGGCCTACGGGGCATTTAGGCCCGTTCCACAGACGTCCATGCAGAGGTCCAAAAAATACAAAATGCCACTTTAGGCCTAGGGGGCAAGACATTCAAATTCCTCATTAAATATGTCAAGGAGAATCAATGGTGCAACAGGTTGCCTATGCGAGTGCTACATGGTGTCTAATTTCATGTGCATTTCTTTTAAGGGGAAAAAACCAACCTGCAAAATGAGATGACCAGGTATATAAGCAGGTTAGCCCTTCCTCTTGGTCGACAAGCTCCGTCTCCCGGCCTCCCTCTCAGCAACCAAAACACAGAATTCTGCTCCGAGCATGTCATGTATATTGAGATTAAGTGACTTGCTCAAATCCAAAATCTCAACAATTACCTCTATGGTGATAGTGAAGCCAAGGGTAGATAAGACTCGCACAGCATTTGCTATCCTGCATATGTTCTGCCTGGTTTCTAGTTCGGTGTGCGTTTGATCCCCTTCATCAAAAATATTGGTCTTGGCATCTATGTTCTCAGGGGGTTTATTCAGTTGATCCTCTAACATACTGTCTTCAGCGTTGACGTTGATGTGTTCACCGACCCAGATGAAGCCGTTGCACCCGAGTACCAAGGTAACTCCATACTGCTCTAGCTGGTGAAAATGTTGTTTCCGTCTCTTCACCAAATAACAAGGGACTGTGAGCAACTGACCCCTGTCAAGCTGCAAATAAACAACCTTGGGTGAACTAGAAATATGTAAAAATAAGAGGAAGGAAAATTAGCTTCACTTCTTCCACATACATGTTACTTTCTTGGGTAAAGATATTTTATGAAGACATGCAAATCTGCCATATAAAATTAAGACACACACACACACACACACACAAAGCCTCAGGATGCAGGCCATGGCATTCCCAGTTCCTTCCCTCTTCCTGTCTTTTTTGTCTTAAAAAATCAGAAATACCTGTGAGAACATCCTTACATCCATCCATTTATCAAGCCACTTAAAAATAAGTTACAATAGTAAATCTAATTTACTGTATAATCAACAGTAACAGCGTGTGAACTAAGTGACATGGTAAGGTTACTCCATTGTGACTTAAAAGTCACTAGTTCAAACCACAAAAATGATCCCTCTACAAGCATAAGGCTACACATATATAACTCTCACCCAACTCTATGATGTTGGAGTTTGTGCACTAGACTACCTTAATCAATATACCTTTAATATAGTGGCAAACTTTATCTACTCCAGATCTGATGTCGTAGATTCCTCATCTATAGCTTCTAGGAGTGATCATCGAGACATTCATCAGAGAGAGAGAGTGTGTGTAACTCAATTGTGAGTTTAATATCTGCCCCGATCCAGCTCTATCTTAAAAAAACATTGATACTAACTTCCAAACTATAACCATTATAGCTAATATTTGAACTTAGCACTTTGTGCAGACAGGTGAGATTGCAGTCTATATCCTCACCAGAGAATACAAAAATCTTAAAGAAGATCAGAAGATGCCAACACACCTTCCCATACTTTTCACTTCTTGCTTGTAACTGTATAGTGCCATCATGCTGAAGATTACGGACTTCAGCCTGAAAGAAAAACGCAATAAATAAAATCCGATTGTTTGGTGGTCCTGCCAAAAAGGCATCCGCGACAAAAGAAAATACTCCAAAGAATTATGTACTTACGCAAATGACATCACACTCTTCAAATATGTTCCGCATATTCAGTTCATCCACTGCAGTTCGCCGCCTCTAGCAGTTACAATACCAAACCCAGTTAGTCTCTGCCAGCTGATTCTATGAAACAGTAAAATGACTAGTCCAGTTATAGATCAACTGCTATCACTAAAAATGAAGTAATCCCAGTTCATAAATTTTTTAAATAGTTTTTCATGGCTACAGGAAGAAGAATCATGAGACTTACAAATTTGCCATCCTATACACTAAAGAATAAATCCCAACTAAATGAAATGCATGAGACTGGGCATAAAGACATATCCTAATTAAACAAAAGATGAAGCACCCGATTTCAGAATTTCTCATATCCACAGTTGAATCATGAAAAGTAAATTCATTCCCTTTCATAAGAATATACCATAATGCCAAAGGCTAGACCACATTTTTCTTCCTTCTAACAGCAGCAAACCAACCCCAAGTCAAAAATTCCAATTTAACAAAACCTGCTAGCACCTAAAGTATTCAGGAAATGAACCAAAGTGGGAGGGCAACTAACATATTTATCCCCTTACCGAAAATGAACGCATTGTGTAGCAACTCCAAATCAGGTCTACACTTCAAATCTCATCAGGTCACGAGTAAAAAAGCCCCTACCCTAAATCATCAATGGTAAGATTCTTCTCCAACAGACACCCCATGTCAAGAAGGAAATTTAAGGAGGCATATGAAAGTTCAAGACCAGTTTCCAAAATAAATGAATCATACAGCAGATGATACATGCCCTCAAATCCGACCATAGCATCAGGTTGACAATGCAAGTTGCTTTAAGGCTTATTTCAGGAAGTAGAAAACATGCTAAATAGTTTCTGTATAGCTTTTAAGATGTTCTCAATATTTTGCTTCAGTAGTTTCTTTTTCACAATGCATCCACCTCAGGCTTACATTCACTTTGAATTTGCAGCAGTATATTTGATTTCAAATGTAAGATAATTTGAGTTTTAGTTGCTAATATTGAATAATGAATGGATGGAATGAGAAGAAAACACTCATGGCCTATTAGAAAGGCTTCTAACATAGACCATCCTTGTTCTGCCATGGCAAAAAGAAAATCCCCACTCAAGAGGTTGATTTCTGAGAAAGTTTGGAAGTACATGGTGGCATGGATATGGAAGATACTCAAAGTAAAATTAATAACTTATTGAAAAGCAATGGAATAATACCTTCTGCAGATATAACCAAGATATCATCCAATGTCTCTAAGTGACTACCACAATGTTGAAGGCTTGACAGCAAGAATTCACAGCGGTAAGGTGGCCCATGCTCAAATCAATCTTCCAGATCTCAATCAAAGGTGTATTGGGGAGATGGAGGACAAGAGCATTGACCGAATGTTCAAAGGAATCTAGATTGAATGTGAAGTGACATAGTTTCCTGAAATCAAGATAGATACAATGGAATGCCTCTCTCCTCAGTTGGGAGTGGAACAAATGTATGCATAATTGTTGATGAGTTGAAGCAACAAAAACACACTCTAATATGCTATGTTCTTGAAGGTAAGATTGTCTCTAGCTATGTCTCAATTAATCATGGTCAGTTGGAAAGGGTTAGATATCATTCCAAGCCATTATGTTGAAAGGATGATTTTGAATTCAATGAGGACAAGCTTAGATATACCCCAATATAGGATTCAACTACCTCAATTGAAGCTACAACTCTGGGGAGCAAATATGTTAAGTAAATTTGCAAGATAGATAGGAAAGCCCATATGCATTGGCAATTTGACAATTACCAAACCTACTTTTTCAAATACGTGAAAGTTGAAACTGAGTTGGTTGAGCTGTTGAGAGGAACTAAAATCAAAGAATCAAATTGTGTGAAATTATTAGGCAACAAGTCTTCAGAGAGTGGAGGCCAAAGTATTGTGAATACCATGCTAAATGAAGACATACTAACAATTTTTTCAGAGGTAAAACACCTTGAGAGAGAGGATAAGGATGTGCAGCCAAGTAACAATGCTCCAAAGACACCTGTTAGGCAGGAAGGTATTGAAGAGATCAACTCTGATAAGCACTAGAAAGTTCTTGAAAGGGGCCTCACAGCAAGGGAATGCAATTGAATGCCCAGAATGCATTGAAAACTCCGAATACAGTTCAAGTGTTGGATGCTCCAGAGGTGCTTGAAGGTATTTCTATAGAGGATAGAGGGCCCACAGCCTTGTAAAGAAATGCACAGAGTAGAACTCATTGGGAACATTGCCGATAGGACTTGTTTCACCTCCACATTAGCTTGCCATCTGGGCTTGTTTCACATATCTTCGGTGCAACTGCCTCTAGATGCAAAAATCAAAGATGTTTCCATTTAAGAACCATTGGTGAACAAATGTCAAAGAAAGCTTGGGTCCTGGATGCAAAGAAGAACGTCCAAAAGTATGCTGGCTTGTCCGTCTACATACTTGTTTCTTTTCCCTATTCCTCTCTCAATTGCTCGCAAGTTGCAAAGCTTCACAAGGCACATCTTATGGAGGGGATGTGGAAATATATTTAATTTTAGCCTTGTCAAGAGCAGGATTGTCGAAAACTAGTTTATTTATGAAATTGATACATTCAGATGATTCTTGGCTTCTAGAAAATGCTACACGATGCCCATGGAAATTTAATCAAAAAACAGAGATTTGTCATTAAACTGCAACTCTTTGATGTTTGTCATTTATCTGAAAGTTCTATCAGGTTTTGGCAAAATTTATGGTCAGCCAACGACAGTTTGGATAGCCCAGCAAAGTCTATTGGACATGAGATTGTTGATAGCCCAGATCAATCTCAGTTTCTACCGTCATAAATTGTTGATAGCCCAGCAATGATTTCCATTTCCTCAAAATGATCCAGAGATATAAGGTTCCCAGTAGTGTCAGATTTTTGGTTTAGGAAGCGGCCTGGGACAAGTGCCTCATGCTAGATAATCTGCAAAGAGGTGTTTTCAGCTAGCAAATAGGAGCTGTTTGTGCAAATGAGTCGCTTAATCTGTTCAACATCATTTCCTAACTTGTGACACCATTAAAAAAATTTGGCATACTACCCTCTTAGTGTCAAGAGTATGTTGGGTTCAAGCTGGTTCAGTTCAAGATGACCTTCTAGCATGGGGATGATTTATTCCCCTTAGTGGTGATTTGCTAGGGTCTTCAATAGCACGGAGAGTTCAGATCTGCTCTCGCATTTGCTTGATTCGATTTTCTTCATCTATAGGCATAGAGGTGCTTTCCTTCCTTGGAAGATGTCATTAGATATCATTGCATCTTTACCATTGTGATTACTTCTCTGCTATTTCCTTCTGTTTCTGTTTTCAGTTTGTACCTAGTCCATGTCTTTGATGGCATCTTGATATCTCATTAGTTATACTATTTACCTCACAATAAAATAAGGGTTAATTGATTTTAAAATTATGGAAGTGGATTTAATGGAATCTGGATGGAGACCAATCACCCTTTCTGATCACATTTGATTAAAAAAAAAAAAGGTTGTAGCAGGCAGAAATCTTTTTAGATTTTTAGTATCTGGACTGCACAAGTCTTTTATTGAACCAGTAAGATGTCATTGCTAGAACAAGATACAAGGCAACAATGAGAAAAGGCTGTTGAAATTCCTTAAAAAAGCTAATAAGGTCATGAATATAGATGTGGGCTCGTTATCATTGATGGTAGCTATCAACATGCCATCATTTGTATTCACGCATAGGTGTAGACAAACAATTTCAAACAACCACCATGATTGGTGGGTTTTGAGAGCGTTTATGCTTCAAGACTAACCCGATCAATATTGCTCTGATCAAAGTTTAGGAAGCATTGCTAATTCTTCCTTGGAATACTCTTCACTCACAGAAGTAAAAGATGAAAACCCAAGTTCACCAAATACATTGAATTTGGATGATTCTCTATATGGTGAAATCAATATGCCTACAAGGAAGAGCCACCACCATTACTGGATAGAAATGAGCTCATAAGTCTCAGCCTCCCCTCTCCGACTTTTTCCAACCATCTATACAACATGCTAATGAAGTGATAGGCCGGCGTATGAATGTATTAAGCCATTCGTCATTACTCTCATTGGAAATTGAAGTATCAACTGTTGTCTTCATCACTTTTGCAAAACATAACAAAGTTGTGAAATCCTGCACAAACCCCAACATCATTATTCACAGTTCAAAGATTTCCTGAAAGAATGCAGCTGCAAAACTGTGCTGTGTCCCATCCTAGTGCCTTCTCTGCCCCCACATCAGAAAGTGCTTCCTAAAATTAAGATTCTAAAAACTTGACCTCCAAACTTCTCAAATAGTAAGTTTCCCATTCAAAAGAAACACCAATACCTAATAAATGTTTTTTTTTTCTTAGGTACATGATGCCCCTCTAGAGCAAACGTTTACAAAGCCTAATTTATATTTGCTTTAAAATTCAAACCAGGCTGAGCGATTTGAATCAAATCATATCCAGATGCTGCATTGGAACCAGGCTTCACTCAACAAAAAATTAAAATAAGCAACAAATTACACAATGATAGTTGCCATCATTTTTCTCCTTTTGGGGAACAGTGATAGTCATGATTGGTTCCAAATGCAAATGCTTAATGTATTTCATGTCTACGGTCAATTTGTCAAGTTTACCACATCAAAGTTCAAGAGAAGAAGAAATGTAGCGCTTTATCACACAATTTTGAACCACCATATCCATATATTGCCAAAACATCAAACAGAGCACTCAAGCACATTGAAGCATCACAAGTAGTATTATAATTGTGAGTACTGGATATGCTTCCTTATAAATCACAAAAAGACAAGGCAGCACAAAGAGATAATACCTGAATTTTGTCAGGCATGTTCATCGAAGAAAGCATCAAAACTGCATCTTGATTAGCATTGATATCGATTTTCCATCGCTTTTGAGCAACCTGCACACCAATTAAAGCTCAAAAGGAGAGGGCAATGCCTAGTAAAAGGGAGGAGGCATAATAATCTGAGAACATGCCAAAGAGTCAATGAGGGGTACTAGTATCAGGTCCTTATGAAACGGAAAATTTCTATATCGTTCTATGCATAGTTCATTTAAAAGACAGCCATTATGTACAAGAGAACTGCAGCAGAAATTTCAGAAACCTTAAATAGTGATAAGGCACACCTAGTGGATGGATGGGAACTGAAAAGTAATACCGCAGTTTTTTATTGGCAGCATTTCAATATTTGAAATTTGTATTCAAGTTTCTAATAGTGTGCATCTAATAGTTAGGACTAGCGTTCTTCATCTTTCCCGTTTTGGTAGGTTTGGAGGGGGTTTCGCAGAACAATCACAAGGAGGACCACCAATAAAGGAAGGTCTGATGCAGATATGAATCCTAGGGTTACAGAAAATCTGGAGGAGTGAACATTAAAGGCGGGGTCAGAAAAAAAAGTACAAAAAGGTTTGAAGATATAGGAAGAGAAAACAAAATAGGGAATAGCTTTCGTTTGTCTTTGATGTAAACAAGACAAGAAAATGATAGCCAGTGAAGGATAAATATCTAGGAATCCACCTAGTTTATCATAAACCAACTCACACAACCCTGAAATTCACAGGGCCAGAAAAAGCAACTAATTGCTGCAATTTCCTTGATGAAATCCCTTTGAACATATAAGATAACATATTCCTTCATATAAACCTCTCTAACCTTCATATGACTTACAATTTTAGTAAAATTTTTGGAATTGATGTGTTGTTTAACCTCTTAAAGATTTCAACACAGTTTAAAATCTCACACCCTTAAATTTTCAGCCGCTCGCTTACATATCACATATTCTAAAATTCCAGCATAAAAGAGCAACTCTAAAAACTATAGCACCTCTTAGCCCTTTCAATGCTTAGAAGAAAATCCAAAAGAGAATTATTTCATGAATCATGTCAATGCAATAATCCCCATTTAACAAAGTTGCATTTGCTTTTTTCATTGGCCAAACTTAACAGAATTGTTACCTCGACAACACGTCCTACAATGATGTCACCTGTATCAGGCTTGTACCTGCAACAAAACGCTTTCCACAAATTCAGACGCCTCAAGAAGAGTTTTAAATTTCAGCAACAGCAACCAGAACGTAATATCCCAAAATTGAAAATTTCAGTGATCTGGGATTTACCTGGATCTCAGAGAGCGAACATAGACGAGCTTATTGACGCGCTCAACGACTCCACATAGTGTGGCAACCACTTGACCGTCGAGCTCTGATGTTCCATGGCCTCTTTTACCCAAACAATTACAAATAGACAAGAATGTCAGAGAGAGACGAAGAAGGGGGGAAGGAGTTAGGGTTTTGGGCAAGGGTAGTAGTGACAGGGTACTTCAGAACGCCGTCATCGTAGTTAACAGGGATGTTGTCCGCGACGGTGACAGAAGCATCGGAATTGGCCTTGGATGACAGAGACTCGAGCTTCTGTAGTGCTCTCTGAAGTCTGAGCTTTTGGGTTTGATTCAGCGACAATTCTACCCTTCTCATTCTCTCCTTTCCCTCGTACTCGCAACGTTCTGCACAAGGGAATTTGTAAACAAAAAATTAAATTATGAGAAGTTTCTCATTAAGAAAGTGCTTCCTGAAATTCAGATTCTAAAAACTTGACCTCCAAACTTCTCAAAGCTGCACCAGAGCCATGCACGACCATCGGAGCCTAGACCTCGAAGCTGCAAACAATCATTCGATGTAGAAACACATTATTCCAGCTCACAGAAATTTTGCTTGGATCTAATACCACCTTCAGCATTACCAAACTGCAGTTCCCAGCAACTGAGAAACACATAACATTGGCAGCAGCTTAAGTCAATTCCGCACAACACTCTTGAAAGATCAGAAACAACAAAGAACATAGAATTTCGAATAAGTACAGCAGAAGGGAAATAAGGAGACGAGGAACCTAAATCTGAAACCAGTAAAAGCTTGGGGGTTCTTTTTACAAACAAGATAAAATGTATGTAATCATAATCAATTCAGATGTTAGTTTCTTAAATTTTTTGTTAGTTCATTTTATTTCTACTGCTAATAAAAATTGGTTTGATGCATCTCGCTAATCAACAGGTAATTAGAGATGGGCACTTTGCTAGTTTCAAAACTTCCCAAATCCTCCACAAGGATGTCATAGTACCTCTCCCGCGGTTTTCCCAAATTTTTTCGCAGATTTACATATTTACCAAATTTTTTATAGCAAAAAGAAATTCCATTAATGGGGAAAATGTTGGACGACAATGAACTCACACGGTCTTTTTTCATTTTCATTTTTCAAACTTTGAAATGCAAAAAAATTCTATTAATGGGACGAAAGTCGTTACCACACCCAGATTCAATGCATAACAATACAGTAATCTTCCTTTGTTTTTCCAAATTTTGTGAAGCAAAAAAAAAAAAAAACAGGGAATAATGTTGTTACCAGCTATTCGATATCACAACTCATATATATAAAAAAATTCTATAATAACATACTCGTTACCTACTCTTTGACCTCCGTTAATGTCGCAGCCGGTTTGGGATCCAAGGAGAGAAGTTTTCTTGCTGAGCAGCGGCGACGGTTCTCCGATCCCCGCCTTTCGGAGGACCGAGATATGCAGATAGAGGCGACGGCAGCCAGTGTGGAGAGAGAGGACCGAGAGGATAGGGGATTACGGTTTTAGAACTGAGACAGGGACGAGAGGGCTTGAGAAGGTGAGAGAGAGAGAGCAAGGTTGTTGATGAGCAGCGGCAACGATTCTCCCTGCCGTCCGGATGACTGAGATTTGCAGCGAGAGGCGGAGGCGAGGACTAGGGCTTTTTGAGAGAGAGGAGAAGGTTCAGAACGTGAGAGGGGGAAGACGAGAATTGGGGGTATTTTCAAAAATTTCAAATGCCGTCCACGTGTTTTAAATATGACTTCCTATATTTTCGTTATTTTTTTTTATTTTCAAGTTAAATCTTCACCGTTCATATATTTTAAAATAGACAACTCAGATTATGTCAAAATTTAAGCCGTCGGATAATGAGATTTAAAACCAATGGCCCAAATTTTAAAATAATATTTAATCTGAGCCGTCGATTAATAGATGGTCCAAATTCGTCTACTTAACCTTTGAAAAAAAAAAAAGGGGGAAATTTAAATCATAGGCGAGGCAGGATTCCCTAATCTGTTTGAAGCACCAGGGTCATAAAATTTCGACAAATGATTGTTTTATTGAAGAATCCAATTCTTGGAGTACAACATGAAAGAGCTGATGCCGACTGGACATTAGGACTGAGGCAAATTAAAATGGGAGATATCAAATGCATGATCTTTTTCCTCATAATTCATTTTGGGTTATATTGCTGCTCTGATTTAGCACGGACCCAGTTCAGTCGATGGAGCAGTGGCGCCACCACCTCCGTCCCCAGGCCTGGAAGCGAATGAGCTATTACTGGGCTGCTTCATTGCCATGATCTTTCTGATTTGTTTATTATTTGGCAACAAACTGTAAGTTTTCTCTTATTTTGGGATTTGAAGTAAATTCTGCATCTTCCAAGAGGGGGGAAGAGCTTCATTTCACTCCCCTATATTATACAGATGATGGAATCGAAGCATTACATATATTTGATCATTTTAAATGTCCCTTACACAGGACATACTGTGTATTTGGCCAGCTCTGGAATTCTCAGATTCAAAGAGAATCTGATGGATTGTTGAATGTTTATGTATTATTGCTGGCATATTTGTAAGTATTTGTATATTGATTATGATAATAATATAAAGTCTTTTTAGTTTCACTTAGATTGTTTATATATATATATTTCGTTGTATCCGATTTAATATAATATCATTTGAAAGAAGAATAAGTAATTATATGTGTTCCTTTTTCTCTTTATTTAAATAATTGATTCATATTTTCTGATTGATATTTTATTTGATTTTTATTTAAAGTATTTCTTTCATTACTTTAATTTTTTTAGATATATTTATTTAAATATTTATGAATATTATTATTTATTATTTTATAGTATGACCTAATTCAAATAAAAAAAATGATAATAAATTTTTATAGAGATTTATTTTTATTTTCGCATATATTTAGTTTTGATATATTATTTCTAACAAGATATGTAATTTAATATTAGTTTAGATGAAATTTGGTATAGAAAATTAAAAATCAACATATACATCATATACATCCTAATTTAATATTAGGAGAGATCAAATCGCTCTTTAACCCGTCAGACAATCCGAATCCAATGACACATCATATACAAACATATACATGGCATACATACACTCGCACATATCTCGTACACCTATACATACCTTTATACGTACATATAAGTATAATACTGTAACCTGGTTATATATGTACGCTTGTATACAAAGACACGCACTTGCTCAGCTATATATGTATACGCCGAATATATATACCAATTTTGCTCCATCTACATTTATATAAATACGTGTACTAACTCCGTATAAACATACATCCTATCTGTGTATACATATACACCCACGTCACCGTACATATACGCACACGCATGCCTCCCATACGGCTCAAATACGCCTCCTAACCACTTCGCTATTTTCTCGGCACTTTCGGATCAATGAACTAGGTTTAGAAGACGGAAACAGAGCACGGTGCTCTGTTTCTCTCGATTTGCGTCGAATCCAAAATCAAAAGGTATAACATGTAAAACAAAGATTTTATAACTCCATTGAACAAATTACGAAGCCTCGATTTAACGTAGAGCCCTTAAAATTCGGGACTTTCACCAATCGAGCTGTAGGCTCTATTCTCCCATTTCCCACTTCTCAACCAAGAATACAATCAATTCCCATGAAATCACGGCATGCAAGCAAAATTATAACATTAACAAGAAAGAGAGAAGGATTTACTTACCTCAATTTCTTGTTTTTCTTCCGACGACGGTGCCAACGGCGGCTTCTCTCTTTGACTCGTACGCGGCCTCTGCTCTCCTAACACCTCTGTCTTCTTTAAATAATAAAGAGCAAATCGGGTCTAGGGTTTATTTGTTTCCACTTTTGGCGTCTATTCCTTCCTCCTCCGTCGACAATTTGCCGCCGTGCCTCCCTCTCTCTCTTCTCCTTTCATTCTTTGCTTCCATTCTTTTCGTTTTCCACTGTTGTTATTATTATTATTATTATTATTATTATTTATTTATTTATTTATTTATTATTATAAATTTTTAGTTAAAAAATCTTGATACAGTAAAATCTACCTAATTTAAATATATAGTGATTCACTTAATTAATCAAATATATAATTAAATTAACTCAAACAAACACACTAATTACTCTAAACTAAAATCCAATTCATTGATTTAAATATTCCAAACTCATCAGGTTTACATACTAATTATTTACTCATTTTCTAAACAGTCAACATATAATCTAATTTTATCAGTTTATTATAGAAGTGTTTATCTCTAAATGGATCTCACAATTTCATCTAAAAATAAGCCTTATCATTAAAATTTCTTATTCATGGCCCACTAAATGATTTGAGCCCGATTTTTAATCCAATTACGGAATTTTAAATCCAAAAATAATCAAAAATATATCATAATATATTTTTTATTTAATTGTTACTAAAAATAATCAAATAATTATCATAAATAATTGGGTAATCTATTATCATAAAATAATAAAATAAAAAATATTTAAAATGTTATACTTAGAATATTACCACTCTTCCTGGGCTTCTTTACATTTATAGGGCCGTATTTCTTAACAATCCTCCTCAGCCTTCCCCCATCACCTTAACCAAACTTTTCGTGGGTCACTTTGGTATTGTTGTTGACAATCAAAATTTTCATTAAGTGTCGGTTTAAATACTTGCTTTTTTCTGGTAAGCCATTGGTGAGATTTCATTGATATTTTTCGAACGTCATATAAAGCTCTACTCGTCAGGCTTGCTTGTTGAAATTGAATTCAACCAAACATTTATAACATACTCATAAATATAAGTTTTGTCTCATTGTTTATCTGCAAGTTAACATACTTAATGTCAACTGACCTCAACAACCTATCATTTTTTATTTTTAATATTTTATAACCCCTAGGTATATAGGATAGAAGGGAGACTTTTTCCAATATTAAATGGAGTAAGAATCAACTATCTATCGCTTAACTGGTCTCAAAGCCAGCAAAGCTTCACATCTTACTTACATTGACAATTAAAAGGTTTCCATATATAGCAATAAATGCTCAATCATTGTCATCACAATCTCTCATCTATTACTGCTCATTACCATCTTACTTCTCCTATTTCTAGTTAAAGTAATCCTACTTCATGCGATCTCTCTTACCACAATAAGAGCATTTAAAATCCTTAAAATTGAACCAACAATTTTTTCTTTCTAACTTGTCGCCTCTTGATTTTATGTGTCTATGACCTCTAGTGGTGTGGCGACTCAAAATAATGGTGTAACCTTGATCCTCTAAATTGTAATGTTGTATTTTTTTTTTTTTTTGTCAACAATGATATATTGCTCAAATGATATAACAAATAATACTCTTTAATTTTACAAGCTTATGTCTATGAGTATAATATTTAAAATCTCATAATACTCCAATATAGTCTTACAAACTATAGCCACAAGTGCTTGACTCAAAGTAATCAAAATAACATCATAAAAATCTTTAAGTCTTTCATCTATCTAGTTATATTATCCATCGTACAGTAACTTGTGTTGTCAAAGAAAAATATATATAACAATAAATAAGTCAGATATATATCAAATAATATTATAATCTAGGGCAATAATAAAATTCAAATATACAACGATAATAGAAATTAAATTTAAACAACTCAGATTGAATCAACATTTTGAGTTCTAAAAACACATGGCTCTAAAAGGTCTCATTGGCCAAGCCAAAATTAATGATCTTAACAAGCATGTGGCGACCTAATCCCATCGACTCCTAGCCAAACCAAACAATGCCATGTCAACAATATCAATAGGAATGTGGTAATCTAAACCATTTAACTTCTGGTTTATTAAACTATGTGTTTCAACAAACTTAATAAAAAAAATCTTAAAATATTATATTTTCTTCTACAGAGAACATATGGCCAATGATCCTAACAACTCACCATCAATCCAATAACATGGTCTAATCATCTTATAATCATTCCAAATGATAAGATCATCCATAATCCCAATGACTTTCCACGACTCCAAAAATGGCGGCTAATTGCCTTGCAACTATCACCAATATTATGCCTTTCTATAATCTCAATAATTCTCCACCACTTTTAGTAGGAACCAATTTTTAATATCGTAGATATTTAGACTTGAACAATTCTCATAGATGCCACAAGAGAAAATATAACAAAAATATACCATCAAAATTATAAGAATGATCTCAATATCGAATGATGAATACTATACTAAAATGTTAAATGTCTATAAATTCATACACTTTAGTGTATTCTTATATCTTTTTTTTATATATTTTTATTGAATATAGAACGATATTGACTGTACAAGACCTGACCATAAAAACTTCTTGAGTCCTATGTCATGCTTACATGTATTTTGATACCACACTTTACCAATGCTAATATTATTAAGAATTATGACAATAATATAATATAAATTGAGACTTGTTAACTACACAAAAACATGAAACAAATAAAATATTTGAACATAAGAATTCAATAAAATCAAGAAATTGAATCATTATTTTATAAGAAATTTATAAGGAAAGATTTAATATATCTGCCGCTGAATTTATCATAATTTAGTTATCAATATCCATCATAATTATCATTTATTATATCAACTAGTAAATAATGGAATCTCACTCATTATATTGGGTTACCCAAAAATAATTTAAAAATTCTTCACTAACAAAACATTAAAATTTTTTTTATAAAATTTTAAATACTAATAATATTTTAATGTATATAGTTATAGAAATAATATTTTATAAGTCTATAAATATAAATCTATTTATTTGATAAATAATATAATTTTAATTCAATTCATAACCAAGTTTATTTAAATTTTTAAATATATTTTTAATTTAAGTGCATAATTTTTTTATAAATTATTAAATCAATATGGCTTATACTTTGTAAAATTAAGAAATATAATCATATGTATTGATAAAAAAATAAAAAATGCAATGTTTTAATTAAATTTTAGGTTTTTAATAATGACAAGACTCAGGCAGTTGTTCAATATTTTCCCCGGCCAAAAAATATTAATCATTGTTACTGTAAAAATAAATTAAATTAACCATACTGAATTAATTTTAAGTGTCATTATTAATGTCTTTAATATCTATTTTTGATTTTTATAATTAATAATACAAGTGAAGCCATAAAAAGTTAGGTATTAATAGGTTTAATCTCAAGTCAATAATTTGGTATGGATAAAATCTGATTCAACTTTAATTCATTTATTTAATGAATCTAGTTCAAATAAACTGATATTGTCAAATTCTTGTCACTGAATTTCTTAATTAATTTTCTTAAGTAATATGTATCAGATTTTCTTATCCTTAATTTCTAAAAAAAATTATTATTTATTCGACTAATAAAGTCAAACATTAATAGACAAAAGTGGTGAACCTACAAATAAATGTCAATAAGCAATCCAAAATAAAGTAATCAATTAAACCATAAAATCTAAAGTGTAATATGCAAAAATGACTCCGAATACTGATTATACCTTAATCTCGAAACATATGTATGAATATACATCTGTACTAAAAATTAGAGTAATAAAAAATTATATCTCAGACTTGCTATCGGATAAACCAAATTCGACTACCATCACCTGACAAAAATATCATCACTTCAATATAATATAGAACCATTAACCAAAATATAATAAACATCCTAAAGTTATTATTATGAGACAAAATATAACATTTAAATTTTTTAATTTATAATTCTATCTTCCTGAATAGCCTTTCTGTCGACTTTATCTACCTATAAGTATGTCCCAAACCTTCTAATTTGGAAGGATAGTAAAATAAAAAATATAAGTGAGCTAATTACTCAATAAGATATATAAATTTTCATAATCAAATATATATTTTATAACAAAATATGTTGGAAAGGACATGATTAAAATTCAAATATAAGGCCATGTAATTTTCATAATATTAATGCATAAATTTTAGATAGATAATCCAATTTTATTCATCTAAATAACAAACTATTAAAAATACTCAAATCATACAAATTCTTATGAAGAAAGGATTAGTATAGTTTTACTGACAAATGAGTAAATAATCGAAACTCAATTTATATACGTTTTCACATAATCAAATTTATTACACTATTATTCAAAATCTATAGGTAGACTGTTGATAGAAAAATTATCACCGTCCGCCGTGATTGGAGCCTCAATAGGCTCACTCAGATAGCTAGCCATGAGCTCGCCCATTCGGACTAAATGGCCAAGAGGGTGCTCCTTTGGACCCTACACCTCCTGCTAAAAGGATGCTACGTTCTCCCCTACCTCAAATTCAAGCACATTTTCGGCCAACCCACCCCTCCTTTGGGCCAATGGCCGCCTTATGTCTCCTCACCAACAGAAATGGTGGGAGGCCTAAAAATAGATCCTCAAGTGACACCGAGGCCCTTGGCTACCTACGGCCCAATCATTGACTGCCTGCCTAAATGGTCCTCTCGAACGAACAAACGGCTTTGGCCATGGGATCCGATGGAGGTTCGCCACTTGCAAAATGGACTCGCCTTACCAGTAGCCCGATAAAGGGATTCTCCCGCACTGAGCGAAGTAGTCCCCATGAACCTCATCAATTTTCTCACCTTCTTTGAGACAGGCCAAGGGGAAGATGGGGTTTGGTTTCACTTGTCACCCTTTTCAAGGGTCCGTAGGGTCGCCTCTTTCCACTTCCTTTTGTTCGGCGGAGGGGGGTCTCGCCACCTCTTCATTGCCCTCCTCCCGGCCTCTTCTTCTATCCGACGTCAATGTGCTTCTCCCCAAAACACACCGGCCGAGACGCACCTTGTCGGCCATGTCTCTACACGGCTCTATCATCCTAACAGCCTCCGTTAGCCCTCATTTAAGGCGTCGATCTTACAAGTGCAACAGGCTCGTGCCC